>PVJN01024778.1:0-30740 GCA_004026805.1 Lasiurus borealis
GGGTGTCGGGGGACCTCAGGTTTTTCCTGGGGACGCGCAGCAAGGACGGCCCACCTCTAACAGGAGGCAGTGGCCGGGGTCCTGTGGGCCCTGCCCTGGGCAGAGGGCGTGGCGAGCCGGAGAGCCGGAGCCGGAGCCGGAGCGGGCGCTGGGCCGGAGGCCAGGATGTGTCCTGCCGGGTCTCTGTGTGCCGATGGAGCGATAGGAGGCAGGCGGCTGCCCGGAGCGGCCGGGACGCCCCCACCTTCCATCCAGGGCTGTGGTCTGGAAAGACGCCGGGGGCGGCCAGACAGGTGGGCGTCCTCGGCCGGGGGGGGGAGGGGCAGACCGTCCAGCCGGCCTGGCCTCGGGCGCCAGGTGGGCGCCGGCCCCAGAGCAGGGCAGGGATGGCGGGGGGAGGGGAGGGTGGGCTGTGTCCCCCCTGGGGACCCTTCAGGCCTTGCCTGGTGGCACCAGCCCCAGGCCTGGCTCCCTGAGAAAGGGGACGAGGGGACCCCAGACACAGGGGCTGCTGCTGGGCTGGGAGGGGCCCCGAGGCGGCCAGGTGGTCAGTGTGTGTCCAGGACTGGTGCCTCGGGTGAGGACACCTCCTGCCCTGCCCTCTGGGCACCTCCCGGGCAGGGGTGCAGATCCTGAGGGCCGGGGCTGCCTCACCACCACCTGGTCAAGACTGAATTCCTGCCGAGACCGGTGTGGCTCCATGGATAGAGCATCGGCATGCAGACTGGGGGGGGTCCCGGGTTCGATGCCGGGCAAGGGCATGTACCTTGGTGGCGGGCGCATCCCCAGTAGGGGGCGTGCAGGAGACAGCTGATTGATGTCTCTCTTTATGGATGTTTCTAACTCTCTATCCCTCTCCCTTCCTCTCTGTGAAAAATCAATAAAATATATTTTAAAAAAAAGAAAGAAAGAAACGCACTGCTGTGTCAGCTGTAATGTGTGAGAGGTGGGTCAGGGCTGGGTCATCCTTACCAACCCTACAGTGGGTGACAAGTGTTGACCTGTGGTGACCAGTGAGTGACCCGTGGTGACCAGTGGTGACCTGTGGGTGACCAGTGGTGACAGTGGGTGATCAGTGGTGACCCGTAGTGACCAGTGGTCTGCCTCCCACACCAGGCTCATGGCCCCATGCCCTCCTCAGAGCCGGGTGCCTCGCCGGCTGCCCAGTGGCGGCTCCGAGGGCTCACAGTGGACCTTGGTGCTGCTGTCGTGTCTGGAGGCGGCCCGGGCAGGCAGCGTGCTCCCTGTGGTCTCCCCGCTGGAGGCCAACCCAGGCCCACCGTGTCCAACGGGCTGGACGGTCACAGGTCCCCCCTCCCCCCTCCACGGCCTCCCTGAGCCACACTGCAGTCCAGAAGGAGCAGCCTCTGTCGGCTCCTGGCTGACCCACGCTGCCCGGGGGCCCTCCCCTCGGGGAGAAAGGACACCGTCGCTGTGAGTGCAGCTTCTGGGCTGACGGGCTCAGGGCCTGGGGGTGTGGTGGGAAGCCCTCTCGTCGCCATGGCCACTCTGGGGGGACCTCTGCCCCCATGCCTGGGCCCCAGGACTCCGGGGGGAGGGGGGCTGGCGCCTGGTGAAGGGCACCGCCTGGCTCGTGTGGGCCCTATGGCTCCCGGCTCCTGACCTGTGACAGCCTGGGACCTGTGTGGGCTCCTCCAGGCCCTGCCTTCACGGACAAGGGCGGCTGTGTCTGCAGCAGCCATGGCCCAGGTTTTGTGTATGTGGACGATGCTCACACAAGCACGCTCACAGGTGCACACGCTCACACACAGCATGCTCACAGGTGCACATGCTCACACACAGCACGCTCACAGGTGCACACGCTCACACACAGCATGCTCACGTGTGCACACACTCACACACAGCATGCTCACGGGCGCACATGCTCACACACAGCACACTCACAGGTGCACACGCTCACATACAGCATGCTCACAGGTGTACATGCTCACACACAAGCACGCTCACAGGTGCACACGCTCACACACAGCACACTCACAGGTGCACATGCTCACACACAGCACGCTCACAGGTGCACACGCTCACACACAGCAAGCTCATGGGTGCACACACACAGCATGCTCACGGGTGCACACACTCACACATAAGCACGCTCACGGGTGCACATGCTCACACACAGCATGTTCACACACAAGCATGCACACATGCCTCTCTGCACTCAACCTGCTCTCAACCCTGTCCACGCTGTCCACTCCCCCCTGGCTGTTGACCTTGGACCCCACCTTTTTTTTCTTGTCCATGTGCTGCCCCAGACTGAACCCCCGTCTCCCACACCCTGGGCTGCCCTGGGCTGTGGCAGCCTCAGTGCCCGGTACCAGCGGCTCCTCCTGCACACCCCCCACCCCTCACTGGGGATGGAGCCCGCAAACCAGGCGTGTGCCCTGGCCAGGAATCGAGCCGTGGCCTCCTGGTTCATGGGTCGATGCTCAAGCCACGCGGGCCGGGTGGGCAGGGACAATGGGGGCGGTCAGTCAGTCTCTCCCGCCCTGTGTGTCCGGCTCCCTTGTCGGAATTGCTGCCTGTGTCCCCTCTGCCGGAGCCTCTTTCCTGAGAACGAGCGGTGTGAGCATTTAGGACGCGTCGGACTGACCTCTCACAGCTCACACCTGCAGGTGCTTGGGACACCCCTCCCCCTGTGGTCCTGCGGGGACCAGTGCCCCGGGTTCAGGAAGGGCTGTGTCCAGTGTGCGGTGCCCTCCCTCCGAGGGTGAGGACGGAGCAAAGGCTGCGAGCGGAACGTCCCAGAGGGAGGCCTGGGCCTGGCGGGGACGTGTCCACACCCGTTAGCCGTCACAGAAGGGCCTCTGGTGTCAGAGGGGCCGGGGGAGCCGTGGGGACCGGCCAGTGTGGCTGGGGGAGGGGGTCCCTGCAGAGCTGTGGGCGGAGCTGCGGGTGCCTGGCACCTCCCCAGACACCCCTCGACCCTCGGGGCCCCCTGTGGCCATTTCCTCCTTTCTGTGACACCATGCGGGACGCCGGCCCCAAGTGGACCCCTGAGCCCACGTATGTCCCCCCGTTTGCTCCTGGGGGGCTGGATGAGAGCCCCCGGGCTCAGCGTCTCCCGCCCCCGGGGCTCCCTCCGGCCACGTCCCCTGGTGCCCAGTGCCCTGCCCCGTGGGGTTTGTGGGTCCTCCCGGGGGCACCACTAAGGGAGGTCAGGCCGTCCTACAGCCGGAGACACTCGAGGTCTTTGCAGCGGGAAACTGGCCTCAGGCTTTGCCTCTCCGGCACCGTGTGCCGGTCACTCAGGGTGGCCAGGCCGCCCGTCCCTCCCCGGCGGGGCCTCGGCGCCCACAGGAGCTCCATGTGGCCTCTGCCGCGTCCAGCCGCGGGGTCAGGCCGGGGCCCAGGAGGAGGACAGCGCCAGGACGGGTGTGTGTGGGGGAGAGGGGGACGGGCAGGCAGGGCAGTGGGGGCCGGGGTGGGGGAGCCGGCGCCCCACCCTCGATGCCGCTCACTCCCTCCAGCAGGGGGTACGCAGGGGCCGGCCTGGCCTCGCCCCTCTGACCACTCTCCTTCCCCGTGTCCTTCCCCTCTTCCCTCTCTCTGCCCCACGCAGCCTCCCCGTGGCTCCCGACGGCGTATTTACTTTGCACCGAAAGCCCTCGGCATTCCTGCGCAGACAGACCCGACACGCAGGCCTGGCTTTCCCTCGAGCAGAAGTTAAAGATTATTCAGCGCGGAATTCCTGGCCGCGCCGGAGGCCGCTGTGCCAGGCAAAGGTTTCCACCGCCTTCCCCGGCGGCCGGGCCGGGACGCCGCCCGCAGCCTCGAGAGAGACGCCCGCCCGGCCGGCCCGCCCTCCGGGACCAGGTAGGACCGAGGCGGACAGGGAGCCTCCGGGTGCCGCGTGGGTCTGTTGGGGTCTGCGGTCACCCCTGGTCCCCTCCGCCCCCCGATCCTGACACTTTCCTGTCTGAGCTGCCGTCGGGCTGTGGTCGTTTCTGGGCACCAGGGCCTCAGCCGTCCCGGCAGGGAGCACGGGGCTGGAGCCTGGGGCAGGCTCAGGCCTTCGGAGGGTCCCACAGAAAGGGGTGTCTGCTCCTCATTGGGGGTGCACACATGGCGGGAGTTGAGGGGGCGTCTGAAACAGCTGGAAAAGCCGGAGGCCCAGGGCCCCTGGAAACTCAGCTCTTGTGTCTGCACACAAGGCCCCGAGGGGCTCACAGCTCCCGGGGGGAGTTGGGGTTCGGCCTCCTGTGCCATTTGTGGGTGCTGTTGAGCTTCCGAGAGCAGCAGAGGATGGCCAGGGCCCCTATGGCGCAGGGGGCCTGATTCTAACCTGGGCACTCGAGGACAGTGCACGCTGGGCCCAGCAGGAAGGAGGGGCCGGGGTCCTCCATCCCCATTTCCCGGAAGGGCAAAGGTCAGGAGCTCTGGCCGGGACACCAGATTCGTTCCAGGAAACAAGACCTGTGGGCGCCGCGCACCCGGGGGGAGGGGAGGGAGGGGTTCCTCACCAGCAGGAGGACCCACCTCCTTCCTGCAGCTGGAGTCAGTCCGGCCCAGGCTCGGAGCCCCCCGAGGGCAGGAGGGTGGGGGGGCAGGGCCCAGGGGGCCCCATGGAAGCAGGATGGGGCCTAAGGCAGGACGGCTCCACGGGGTAGCTGGTCACGCGGCAAAATGGGGGTGTTGTCGTGGAGACCTGCCTGGCCAGGAAGGTGGACGTGGGCGGGGGTGTGGCCCCATGATGGGAAATCCCGGAGACACGGATGTTGTCAGAGCCGGGAAGGGGCCCTGACGGGTGTGGCTCAGTGGACAGAGCGTCGGCCTGCGGACTGAAGGGTCCCTGGTTCGATTCCGGTCAAGGGCATGGACCTTGGTTGCAGGCACATCCCCAGTAGCGGGTGTGCAGGAGGCGGCTGATTGATGTTGCTCGTTCATCAATGTTTCTAGCTCTCTATCCCTCTCCCTTCCTCTCTGTAAAAAAAATCAATAAAATATGTTAAAAAACGGGAAAAAAAAGAGCCAGAAAGGGTCGGTAGAGACCGCCGTGCCGGAGTCAGGCACCTCGGACAAGGTAGGGGAGACCTGTCCTTGAGACAGTAACTAATTCACGGCCGAGTTCCCGACAACCGGTGAGTCCCCGGCCTTGGACCGTGGAGACGGCACCAGCTGAATTTTTATTTGTCTAAAATTCTTAACTTTTTAAAAAACATTTATTATTATTTATTTCAGAGAGAAAGGGAGAGGGAGAGAAAGAGAGAACCACCCATGAGGAGAGCAAATCACTGATCTGCTGCCTCCTGCACGCCCACCGCTAGGACTGGAGCCAACACCCAGGCAGGTGCCCTGACATGGACTAGAACAGGGACCGCTCCACGCACCGGACAAGACCTGACCCACGGAGCCACACCGGCCAGGGCTGCCACCACCGAGATTTTTTTTAAAAATATATTTTATTTTATTTTTAATATATTTTATTGATTTTTTACAGAGGAAAGGAGAGAGATAGAAAGTCAGAAACATCGATGAGAGAGAGACAGCGATCAGCTGCCTACTGCACACCCCATACTGGAGATGTGCCTGCAAGAAAGGTCCATGCCCCCGTCTGCAGGCCGACGCTCTATCCACTAAGCCAAACCGGTCTCAGCCCCCACTGAGATTTTAGCTCCACGTGGAGTCAGTGGTACCTGCACGTAGGTTCAGACATTTGTGGGCAGCTGGACAGACAGCCTCCTACCCACACAGCCCTGCCCGCCGGGGGCCCACGTCCGTCCTGCAGACTGCTCCGCTGTTTACCGTGTTCATAGGACCACGGGGAGGTTCCCAGTGCTCCCGGGTGAGGGGTTACGTGATTTCACTCGGAGGCCACTGCTGGCCTTCCCTTCCACCGGCTCCCCGCTGTCCACCCGCTCCCCGCCGCCCACACCCGGGTCCCGTGTCTCCTCCGAGCCACGGTTAACTGTGGCTGCCCCGCACGTGGCCAGCTCGCGTGGCACCGCCCAGCGGCACCCGGGGGTCTCCCTGGCGGTCGATCGCCTCTCGTCCCTGTGCGCGGAGTCCTCTCCTGTCATCAGACCCTCCAGGGGGGGCTCAGAGGGGAGCACAGGGGTGTCTGCGGGCCCCACGGCATCCGAGCTCTGCCCTGGCCCCGGGAGGACCCCCAGGTGCGTGCCGGCTGGACCCAGGCCGCCCTGGCCTTCTTCGTCCCGGGGACTCCCTCTGCCTCTCTCCTGGGGGCACTTCCCCGGACCCGTCTCGTCTTTGTGGGGGCTTCTTCCTCGTTTTTGGGGGGGCGAGCTTCCTGGCTTCCTGCGAACGGGCCGGGGCAGACGAGTGGCGTGACAATGCCTCCCTCCCTCTCCCTCAGGGCACAGTGTGTGTGTGTGGGGGAGGGTGAGAGACCCTGAATCTCGCCCCTCATCCTGCATCTCCCAAGTCCGATGCTACGGGTACCTGGGGCAACCCTGACCCTTGACCCCTGGCATGCTCAAATACCATCGCCTTCTGAGGCACTGGGTCAGGGCTGCTCTGATGAGTCCTGGGGACCCAGCTGAGCCATAACAGGGTGTTAGGTGCAGCCATCCCCCTGTCCCCCATGGAGGGAAGGGGTCCAGGGGACTCGAGGGGACCAGGCGGAGGAGAGCAGTGATGGGTCCACCTGACAATTCTGGCGAAACCACGGGCGCAAACCCACGCTGAGCGGCAGACCCACGTCCACGTGCGTCCTCTCTAATAAATAAGCCGCCCGGACACCCGCAGGGGTCACAGCTGGGTGCCACCGCCCGCGTCCAGCGCAGTACAGTGGTACCTCGAGATACGAGTGCCCTAACATAGGAGATTTTTGAGATACGAGCCGTCGAGCGAGCGATTTTTGCTTTGAAATACGAGCAGCAGTTGAGATAGGAGTCATCGCGCGGATCGGCCGGCTGCACACGACCCACCCGTTAATGGCGACTCGAGCGACTCATAGTTTCCCAGGCCTCAAGGTGACAGAACGAATTGAACTCGTACCTCGAGGCACCACTGTATTTGGGCCCTGCAGCTGGGACTCGGGCTCAGGAATGCTAGAATCCCGACTTTTAGACTTTTATCCGCCATCGGTTGAATCTCGCAGGGGGCCGCCCTGGTCCCTGGGGACTCAGACACAGGGGCGCAGGGACACTACTGCCCGAGGAGGGAGAGAGCAGGCTCCGCAGGGTGGCTTTTAGGATGACCGCTTGCAGGCAAGCCAGGGAGAAGCCTGTGGTCGCCCCGGTGACCGGCGGGGGGCGGGGGGAGCCCTGCCTGTCCCAGGGGCCCTGGTGGGCAGCCCGGTCTGCTGTCTTCAGGCTCCAGGTGTCCTGCCCCCGAGGGCACGGGCGAGGCTGGTCTGGGGACCGTGTCCCTGCCCACCGGGAGCCTGTGGCGGGGGGGCTCCCCACCTGCCAGGCCAGGGCTGCCCCGGACCCTCCCCCCAGGGCCAGGGGGCCCCTCCCAGGGAGGAGGCTGTGTCCACCGTCCGTTCCCAGGCGGGGAGAGGGGGGTGGGCGCGGCCAGTGGGACTGCGTCCCGGTTTAATGTTTCACTTCCTCCCGTATGATTAACCTCGACCGCCCTCCCTCCCTCCCTCTCTCCCTCCGGTGCCTGGGGACGAGGGTGACCTTTCGCTCCATCTGGGCCGGGTCAGGGACGTGGGGGAGACACCCCCGGTGTCTGGCTGCCTGTCTGTCTGTCTGTCCACCGGCTCCGGTCAGGTCTGGGGTCCCGGGTCCTGCCTGGACACGCACAGAGCTTCCTGGAGCTTCCCCCCCGGGGGGCTGGGGGGAGAGGGGGCGTGTCCTGGAATGTGGGGCCTGAGCTTTGCTTTCCTGAAAACAAAGCTGGGGTCTGGTCCACGGGCACGTCCCTGCTGGGCGGGCGAGGCCAGCGGTCAGTCAGGCAGGGAGCCGGGAGACCTCCCTTCCTGCTAGCGAACCGGCCGGCGGGCACGCACGGTGGACGTCACCTCCTGGCGGAACCCCGGGCCACACCCCATCTTCCAGGGCCCCAGGGCCTCTGTCTCCGGCACGACCCCAGACCTTTGTGCCTCCAGGAATCCTAGGGCTTCCACCACCCCACACCCAGGACCCCCTCACCCCCAGACAAACCCGCCCCCTGCAGGACCTCAGCCTTTGGGCCCCGTCCCCACTGTAGACACCTTCTGGCACCTTCTCCCCAGGAAGCACCCGTGCCTCCAGGCGAGCCCCCCACCCCCAGGCTGGTCCTCCGGTGAGGAGCCCAGAGCTGCCCAGGTCCAGCATGGACCCTGGACCATCACTGGAAGCAGGCGTGTCTCTGCTCAGGAGGTGGGGGTCGTGGGCACAGGCACATGCATGTTGCTATGGCCAGGGGCCCGGGGTGAGGATGCACCCCAAGCCGGGGCGAGGTGCTGGTGGTGTGACCCCTGAGTGTGGGCGGAATTGAGGGGGAGCCACGAGCGGTGGGGGTGTGTGTGCACAGCTCACCCTCCTGTCCACCCCCCCTCCCCTGCCACCGGGGTGGCCTGGGGAGGCGGAGCAGGGGTGGGGCAGCTGAGGGGCAGGCAGAGCGCTGAGAAACACGGGGTGAGGGCCGGGGATGGCGGAGGTGGCGCTGAGGGCTCTGGGCTGAGCAGAGGAGTTGGGGGGCTCTCGGCAAAACACGAGACGGGCCGAGACCGGTGTGGCTCAGTGGATGGAGCGTCGGCCTGCGGACTGAAGGGTCCCAGGCTCGATTCCGGTCGAGGGCATGTACCTTGGTTGCGGGCACATCCCCAGTGGGGGGCGTGCAGGAGGCGGCTGATCGATGTCTCTCTCTCTTCGATGTTTCTAACTCTCTGTCCCTCTCCCTTCCTCTCTGTAAGAAATCAATAAAATATATTTTAAAAATACAACAAAAGCAAATCACGAGATGGTGGGGACTAAGAGTGGAGACAGGGGTGGCCCTGGCCTGAGGGGGGAGGAGGCTCTGGGGTTCCCCCGCGCCAGGTGGGTGGGCTGGGCCGGCAGGTGGAGGGCATCTGTGGCCACTTGCAGGGGACAGAGCGAGGCCCGAGGTGTCTCTGCAGGAAGCAGCCTGGGCGGGGGGCTGGGCTGGGCCTGGGCAGCTGCTGGCGGAGGGGTTCGGGGGCACAGAGCAGAGGCCAGGGGCCCTTAGGCAGAACCCACACACCGGACTGTTGGCTCCTCTGCTGGGAGCACCCCTGCCTTTGGCTTCAGGTTGCGGGGGGTGGGGGGTGGGGGGTGGGATCCATCCAGTCCCTGGGAGGTCCCCGAGGTTCTGAGCCCCTGGCGCAGGCAGGAGGGCCCGCCTGCCCGGTGGGACCCAGCAACCGGCCCGTGTGGCCGGGTTAATTGGGGTGCAGGTGCAGATCTGCAAACAAAGGTGGGGCGCCAGCGGCTTAACCCTTTCTGAGCTGGAGCTCAGGGAGGGGAGGGGGCGGACCTGAGGGTGGGGAGGCAGGAGGCGGGGGACGGGGCGCTGGGCCGCAGCCCTGCAGGTCAGGACGGAAGGGTGCGGCCAGGCCTGGGGACCCAGGGGTGCAGGCAGCCCCCTGCCCACTGCTGCTGCCCCGCGCACCTGCCCGCGCCCCGGCCCCACCCCTTCCCGTTTGCAGCGGGCCGGGCGGGCGGGGCGGGGCGGGGGCTCCCGGGGGAGGGGGCGCCTCGCCGGCAGCGGCAGCGGGGAGGGTGCGGTGGGCGGGAGCCCCGCTTTGCCTAAAGGAAACCCGAGCCCCCGCCAGGTGCTCCCGAGACAAAGGCGCTGGCGAGGCTCGGAGGGCGGGGCCTGGTCCGGCGTGGGCGTGGGCGGTGAGGGGGGAGGGAGGGGAGCCAGCGGGGTGGGGGGGTCCTGTCTGCCTGTCCCCCCACCACCACCCCGGCCCCCTCCTCCCTGGCACCGGGGACCGCCCTTTAGTCCTGGGACCAGATCCGCCCTTGGAGAGGTTTCCATGAGAAGGGCTGGACCGGCCCCCCTGCTCCCCTCCTTCCCAGGCCCCCCAGAACCCCTGACCCCCTGCACGGGCCTGGCCCGGCTCTGAGCTCCCCAGCTCTCCCCCGTGTCCAGGGCCCTGGGGCCTCCTGAGGCCTCTGCCACCTGCGTGTCCGGGTGGTGCACCTGGGCAGCCCTGGGACAGCTGGGGGTGCGCCGAGGGCGGGGCTCCCTGCAGAGAGAACCCCTCCACACGCACTCACACACACACTCACACACACTCACACACACACACACACGCTTGGTCACACACCTCATGCACACACACACACCACCTCCCTCCTAGGTGTGGCTCAGCCTCGGGGCCTGGGTTCCGGTCCCTGTGACCCAGGAGCCGGCAGGGCCTTTGGGCCAGGAAGCCACCAGTGCGTGGGGGATGGAACGGGGGAGTCTCCTGAGGTCCCCCAACCGCCTAGGCACGCCCCCCCCCACTAAGGGGGGCCAGGGGCAGGTCCCCCCCCACGCCCTGCCCTCGGCCTCCCGCCATCCCCTCCCGGTGGCTCTTCCTCCTCCTCGCCCTCGGCAGGCACACACACGCTCGGTCACACACCTCACGCGCACACACACACACACACACACACACACACGCTCGGTCACACACCTCATGCACACACACACATGGTCACACAGGCCCCCACGCACAGCCACGGGCTCACACGTCGGGGGGGGGGGTCCCCGGAGCCGGCAGCCAGGTGACAGCCTGCAGAGCTCTGCCCCCACCCCTCCCAGCCCTGGGCGCTCTGGCCTCCTGCCTCCCGGGGGGTCCCGGGTCTTGGGAAGGGGGGCAGCCCCACCTTCTTCCTGAGGTCTCATCTGGGCTGGGGCTTCGTGACCCTCCAGCCAGCCCTGCCCCCTCCTGCCTCCTCCTCCTCCTCCAGGAACGGGTGTGGCCGCGCCCTCCCCACCCGGCGACTCCTGCAGGCAGCCCTCCGGGACTGCTCCCAGCTCCCCTCCCACTGGGGACTCCCCGGCAGGGAGCAGGGATGGAGGGAGGAGAGGGCGGGAAGTGGGCTGGGGCCCCCGGGTGGTGCAGGGAGGCCCCGCTCTGAGAGACAGCCCCCTCCCGGCCCCTTCCCCGCCCCGGTGGGCCGCCCGGGGCGCCTGGCCTGTGGAATGAGGCGAATTTCTCAGGAAGCCGCGTTGGGACTTGTCCGGTTTACAGGGAGCCTCCTCCCCCCGGGCTGGGTCCCCCTCACCACCGAGCAGAGTCTCTGCTTGGTCAGGGGCGCTTGGCTGGCGAAGGCATTTGTGAGCGCCCTTCTCTGTGTGACCAGCAGCTGCGAGTCCCCAGGGCCAGGTCAGAGGGACTGCGTCTGCGTGGATATTTAAAAAATATTTTTATCGCCGAGAGCGGTGTGGCTCAGTGGATAGAGCGTCGCCCTGCGGACTGAGAGGTCCCAGGTTCCATTCCTTGGCAGGCCTCCCTGGGAACCGCACTTTGAACTTTGACCTTTCCCAGGCGGGTGCCGTGCGAGGGCTCTCTGGCTCCGTCTGTCACAGGAGCCCCAGGGCCCACGTCGATGCCCCGTGTGGCTGCACGCCCAACGCCCCGGCTCCCTGGTGCGAGTCTGCCCATCTCCTGGCACCTGTGGAGCTCCCGCCCGCCTGTCTCCTGGTCCGGTGAGGAGGGGGGCAGAGACAGCCGGTCACCCTGGCTGACCGCGTGGGGGACTCGCACTGGGCAGGGCTGGCTCCGCGGGGCCTGGTGGTTAAGATGCGTTCACCGCGTTTTCGGTTTCACCGTGTTTTCAGCGCCGATGGGTTTAGGAGGACGTACAGCCGGAGGGTCCTTGTGAGGTCGAGGGGGCAACGGTGAGCGACTGCAGGTGACCCCGCTCCGCCCTCGCTGACCCCTCCTAACTGAGGTCTGCACCCGGGTCACAGCTCTAGGCTGGCACTCTTTTTTTAAAAAAAGAAAAAGCCGAGACCAATGTGGCTGAGTGGATAGAGCGTCGGCCTGCGGACTGAAAGGTCCCGGGTTCGATTCCAATTGGGGGCATGTACCTTGCTTGCGGGCACATCTCCACTGTGGGGGGAGTGCAGGAGGCGGCTGATGGATGTCTCTCTCTCATTGATGTTTCTGACTCTCTATCCCTCTCCCTTCCTCTCTGTGAAAAATCAATAAAATATATTTAAAACAAAAAAAGAAAAAAAATATTTTCAGAGAGGAAGTGGGGGCATGAGAGGGAGAGAGAGGGAGAGAGAGAGAGAAACATCAATGATGAGACAGAATCATGGATCGGCTGCCCCTGCACACACCGCCCTGGGGATCAAGCCCACACCCCAGGCCTGTGCCCTTGACCGAATCCAACCCAGGACCCTTCAGCCCGCAGCTGATGCTCTATCCACGGAGCCACGCTGGCCGGGCTGGCCGGTTGCTGGGCCAGCAGGAAGACCGCCCTGTGTGTGTGGGGGGGGCTGGCGGTCCACTCCCGGCCAGCACAGGCCCCGCCCTGCTTTGTTCTCGCAGCTTCAGCTCCCCCACCCCCCCCAGGATGGCTTCCACCAGCAGCCGATGCCCCTCAATGGAGCCAGGACAGGATCGAATGGGGGGAGGTCTCCCCTCGGCTCCCTCGTCCCCGGGGCCCTGGCCCCGCCCCAGTCTGAGGGCTCTGGGGGCACTGGGGGTGCTGGCAGAATTAGGGTGGGGCCACAGAGGACTTAAGGAGCCTCCAGTTTGGGGGTGAAGGCTCCTGCCCTCCAGTGGGAAGCAGGGGCCCGAGGTGCTGCCTGGGGTCACCTCTGAGCTTCAGTCAGCCTGAGGCCCCCCTGGGAGGGGAGGAGACCAGCCCCCCTCCCCCACGTGGCACTGGGTGGGGCCGGACGGGGGCGGGGCCCCCTGCTCCCTCTGGCTGGAGTGGACGTGCACCCCTGAAGCTGCCCTGGGACTCTCCCTCCGACGCCCCCACACCCCTCCCTGCAGGCCCAGGAGTTCCAGACTCCACTGGTTCCCTCAAAGGGACCTGCCCCCTCCCTGACCCTCACACCCCGGGCCTCTAACCCCATCCTCACAATCCTGCTTCCCAAACAGCTCCCCCAGCCCCGGCCCTGGGCCCTCCCACACCCTCTCACCCTCCCTGCACCCACAGCCCCGCCCCATGAGCACCCAGGCCTCCTAGGCTGCAGCCTGCAGACCCCCAGGGTGGGTGTGTGCAGGCCCCGGGTCCCCAGGGTGCTGCTCCCTCTCCATCACCCCCTCAGCTCCCACCCGTGGCTGCAGGATGTGCCCGCGGGCACCTCCTCCTCCCCCCGCACTGTGGCCAGGCCTGCGCCCGCCCTGGCGGATGCCACGTTCCAGGCAGAGGGGCCTCCCGCCTTCACGCCCCTGTGCTGGCTCCCCAGGACCCGGCCACCCCGTCTCTGAACAAAACCCTCCCCGACCCCAGGACCCTCCAGCCTCTGCCTTTCCCTGCCTCCCTCCCCCTCCCAGCAACGCGCAGGCTGGCTCCTCCCTGCCCTGCTGGCCGGTCAAGGTCACGGTGACCTCCACGCTCCCTCCTGGCCTGCGACTGGCTGGTTTCGGTGTCCACCTCGCCCTCCCTGCTCCCCACGCCCCTCCGGCTGCCTCTCTCGGAGGTGGCGGGACCCGGCCTGCCTTCCCCAGGGCCCTCCCCGCACGGTGACCGCAGGCCTGCCAGGTCCCCGTGGACGGCTGCAGCCTGGAGCGGGCGGGTGCCCGGCCAGCACCGACCCAGACCCACTGCCCACAGGCCCTGCACCCCATCCGCCCCCTGCCTCCCGGCTCTTCAGTTGCCCCCCCCTCCGCCCCAGCCTCCGTTGTAACCGTCCCGTCCCCCCTGGAAGGAGGGTCCGCACAACACATGCTCAGCCTCTGCTCTCCAGCTCTGGTCCAGGGTTTTGGGGACCCGCTTTGGTGCCACAGGCCCCTGGCTCCCCCACTCCCGGCTGCTGAGGGGGCACACGGGTCGAGGGGCTCAGGCTCTCTCATCAGCTCAGATCTGGTGACTCTCCTGGTGCTGGTCCTCCGGGCGGGCGGTCAGGCTGGAGGCCTTGCTGAGCCACTGGCCCTGCCCCCCAGGTCCTGCCCCCCACACTTCTGCCCCCCAGATTCCTGCTCCCCAGACTCCTGCCCCCCAAGACTCCTATCCCCCAGATTCCTGCACTTAAGGCCCCTGCCCCCCAGACTCCTGCTCCCCAGGCCCCTGCCCCCCAAGCCCCTGCTCCCCAAGACTCTGTCCCCCAAGCCCCTGCCCCCCAGGCTCCTGCTCTGACCCCAGCCCTGGCTGAAATGTCTGGCCGGCAGATCACACGATTTTGCCCAAAGCTTCGACCTCAGGTTTTCTTCACAAGCCACCATCCCCGCGTCCCTCCACACCCACCCACCCACTCCGCTGGCCCGCGGTGTCCTTCCTCCCAGCCCCCAGCCCCGGACACAGCCACGAGGGAAACGGCCCTCACTCTCCGGCCCTGCACCCTGACCTATGCCCTCCCTGGCCTCTGCCCCTCGCTCGGCCCTCTGCTGCCCACTGCCGGCGTCTGTCCGGGCGGGAGGTGGGCGGTCAGCAGCCTGGGGGTGGGGGAGCCGGGGTCCGTGGACAGGAAGTGTCGGGGAGACAGAGGCAGGGGTGTGTGTGTCTGGGCAGGGGTGGAGGCCTGGGAGGGGGGGATCCCTGCAGAGGAAGGGGCTTCTGGAGCCGGACGCGGCGACAGGGGTGCAGACGGTGGATGACGGGATGGCCCCCAAACTGTCCCCTGGACGCGGCTACCTTTGTGTCTCGTACGTTTCACTCGATCACAGAGACTTCCTGCACCATAAGCCGGGCACGCCTCCCAGTCCGCGGGGACCCAGGTGCGGGGATCCACTCCCTGCGTCCCTCCTCCTCCCCCTCCTCCCCCTCCTCCTCAATCCTCCTCCCCCTCCTCCCTCTGTGGGTCTGAAAAACAAGCGCTCAGGGCAGGCGGGGCCCACAGCACAATTACGCTCCAGGAGTGGAAAGAGGGGGCAGTGATGCCTCAGCCCCCTCCCTGGGGCACCCGGCACCTCAGTGACACCCCCTCCTCCCCGCCTCTGAGACCAATTACCCGGGCGGCGGGGACACGCGGGCCCAGCAGCCTCATTAACCGCTGCCTGCTGCCTCCCGGGGAGCCGGCTCAGGGCGGGCGGAGGGCGAGGGCGGCTGGTCCGGGGCCAAGGCTCAGCCACCGAGGGCCTGGGGGAGCCGAGGAGCCCGGCCCGGTCCCGGGCCCAGGTGGCGCAGGCAGGTCCCTCCCTGGCAAGGGCCCCCCTAACCCCCCCACAGGGGCCGAGGGCCGCCCTGCCATGGAGACAGATGCCGGGGTTGCATCAGCCAGCGGCCCCCCGGGGTTCCTGCAGCACCTGAGGCCCAGGAGTGCCCGCCCACACTCCGGCTCCCCGCTCCCGGCCCGCTCCCGGCTCGCTCCCGGCCCCGGCCGAGCTGCCTCCCGCAGGTCCCCTCCTCCTCCCCCTCCTCCTCCTCCTGATGAAGGTGGGTTTCTGGAAGGTTCCACCTCCATCCCCTGTCAGTGTGCTTGGAATGAATTGGGGAGGAGGCAGGACCAGAGCCCGCTGGTTGAACTATTAAAAATATACATACAGCCGAGACCGGTGTTGCTCAGTGGATAGAGTGTGGACCTGCGGACTGAAAGATCCTGGGTTTGATTTTGGTCGGGGGCCTGTACCTTGGTTGTGGGCACATCTCCACTGTGGGGTGTGCAGGAGGCGGCTGATGGATGTCTCTCATTGATGTTTCTGACTTTCTATCCCTCTCCCTTCCTCTCTGTGAAAAATCCATAAAACATATTAAAAAAATATGCCGAGACCAGTTTGGCTCAGTGGATAGAGTGTTGGTCTTTGGACTGAAAGGTCCCGGGTTCGATTCCGGTCGGGGGCATGTACCTTGCTGGTGGGCACATCTCCACTGTGGGGGGTGCAGGAGGCGGCTGATGGATGTCTCTCTTTCATCGATGTTTCTGACTTTCTATCTCTTCCTCTCTGTAAAAAATCAATAAAATATATTTTAAAAAACATATTAAAAAAAATATATATATGTATTTTACTGATTTCAGAGAGAGGAAGGGAGAGGCGGAGAGAGAGAAACACCAGCGACGAGGGAGAATCGGTGACCAGCCGCCTCCTCGTGCCCACACGGGGGATCCGGGCAGGGGCGGGGGCTGGGAAGGAGCCCGTACCTCCTGGTTCAGGGGCGGACGCTCCATCACAGGGCCACGCAGGCCGGCGAGCTGCAGGGCAGTTTCTTAAGTGGATCTCGGACCCCTCTAGCCTCTCCAGGTTCCGGGCAGGTACCAGGGTGCAGGGCCTTTCCTGCCCCCGTGCCTACATTGCCACCCCCCCCACTGCCGTGCCTACGACCGCCACCTCCCCCCCAAAAAAAGCAGGGAGCCCAGAGCCTCTGAGCCCGCTCCCCTGACCCCAGGCTCCAGAAGCCTCAGGAGCTGCCTTTGTCCCGGCCGTCCGGCAGGAAAGTCAAGGCCGTGGCACCCGCTCCACCCGGACACAGCCCCTCCCCAATCCCCGCAGCTGCTCCCCAAAGGGCCCCCAGGAAGTGAGGAAGGGCCTTGCCCCCAGCACCCCTAGCTCCCCGCCTCCTGGAGGTCACCACGCGGCCTATGCCTTCCTCCACTGGCCCCGCCCCCCACAGGCACACTGGAACCCAGGTCCGTCCGTCCCTCAGGTCTCTCCCCCCGAAAGAGGCGACATTCAGAAACAGCCGCGTCGCCTCCGCCCTCCCAGCCCTGCACCCTCCTCCCTGTCCGTTCAGCTGCGGCAGCCTACCTTGTGGACTCTTTTTTTTTTTTTAATATATTTTATTGATTTTTTTACAGAGGGGAAGGGAGAGGGATAGAAAGTCAGAAACATCAATGAGAGAGAGACATCCATCAGCCGCCTCCTGCACGCCCCACTGTGGAGATGTGCCCGTAACCAAGGTACATGCCCCCGACCGGAATCGAACCTGGGACCTTTCAGTCCGCAGGCCGACGCTCTATCCACTGAGCCAAACCGGTCTTGGCCTTGTGGACTCTTCCCCTCTGCCCTCTGACCCACCCCCTCCAGCCACAGCCACAGCCACAGCCACAGCCCGAGACCCCTCCCTGACCCCAGCAGAGACTGGGCCCAGGTCCTCTCCCCTCCCTCAGCCCCACGGACCCCACCCGTGCCCTCCATCCTGGGTGCCCCCTCCTCTCTGATCCCATCGGACCCCTCCGTCCCCCCTCCAACGAGGCTTCCAACCCTCGCGTCTGCCATCACGGAGGACACGGGGGCTCCTGGCCTGGAGCTGAGGGGTGGGGCCACGAGGTCAGGGTCCACCAGGGAGGGGCCTTCAGGAAGGGCGCTGCGTGTCCACCCGCCGGGGAAGCCCCGGTGTGGCCGGGACGGGGCAAGGCCAGGGGTCAGGTCAGGTGGAGGCAGACAGTGGCCGGTGTGACCTTTGCCCTCGGCCACCAGCCCCGGGAGCACCCAGGATGGAGGGCACAGGTGGGGCCAGGTGGGGCTGAGGGAGGTGAGAGCACTCAGGCCCGTGCTGGGGTTCAGGCCCCCCACTCATGACTCTGGCTGTGGCTGTGGCTGGAGAGGGTGGGTCAGAGGGCAGAGGGCAGAGAGCCCACAGGTAGTGAGGCTGCTGCAGCTGAATGGACAGGGAGGAGGGAGGAGGGTGCAGGGCTGGGAGGGCGGAGGCGATGGGGCCTGGGGCTCAGCTGGGAGCCCCACCTGCCCTGGGATCCCTGCCAGCACCTGCCCCACCTGGGACTCCAGCTCCCACTCAGAGAAGGGAGGGAGGGGGAGGGAGGGAGGAGGTCCCAGGAGCCACCCCCACCCCACCCCCACCCAGGGGCTGTCTGGGGCCGGGGAGCAGTTCCTTCCCTGGAAGCCCATCCTCCCCCCCCCCTCCCCTGAATCTGAGACTCTCCACTCAAATCGGATGCTAATGCGCCGCTGCAGCCGATTTGGGAGGCAAATCTGAGCGGCCGGCTGGGCCATCAAGGTGGGGTCTTCGGGGTCAGGTTTCTCGGGGGGGGGGGGACAGAGTCACCCCATGGGCGGTGCCCCGAGAGGCAGGTGCAGACTGTTCACCCAGCAGGGGGGATGCAGAGCCGGCAGCCCCCACAGGAGAGCGTGGCTCTAGGCCACGCTATAACGGAGCAGCCTGGTTAAAAGTCACCTCCAGCCAAAACCGGTGTGGCTCAGTGGATAGAGCGTCGGCCTGCGGACTGAAAGGTCCCGGGTTCAATTCCGGTCAAGGGCATGGACCTTGGTTGTGTGCACATCCCCAACCAGGGGGCGTGTAGGAGGCGGCTGATCAATGTCTCTAACTCTCTATCCATCTTCCTCTCTGTAAAAAATCAATAAAATATATTATAAATAAGTAAATAAAAAATAGAAGTCACCTCCATATGGGCACCAGCCCTCAGGCTGTGGGTCCCAAACCCGCTGACCCGGGTCCCCAGTCCTGGAGCTGCAGCCCCAAGGAAAGTCCCTGCTGCTGGGAGAGGGGCTGGAGGGTGAGGCTGGGTGGGGGGAGAAGGAGGAGGGAGAGAGGAGGCCGTTCTGCAGCCCCAAGTGGACGGGACCCTGACGCAGGCCGAGCATGATGCACCCAGGGCCCTGAGAAATGAGGGAGGGGAGAAGGAGGCGTCTCACCAGCTGAGTCGCTCCTGTGGCTGGAATCCACCAGCAGCAGAGATGCCAGCCCTGGTCCCGGCTGCTGAGGTCGGAGGGCCCAGGGTGCAGGACTCTGTGTAAGAAAAAGAGGACAAAGTCAGAAAAGCAAAGCTGGGGAGAAGTGTGATTTTTGTTTAGTTATCCGAAAAGAACTAAAGACAAATGGCTCACGTTTGAAAGCTGACAAATACAGTGGTACCTCGAGATCCAAGTGCCCTAACATACGAGATTTTTGAGATACGAGCCGTCAAGCGAGCGATTTTTGCTTTGAAATACGAGCAACAGTTGAGATACGAGTCATCGCGCAGATCGGCCGGCTGCACACGACCCACCAGTTTACCGCGACTCGAGCGTCTCATAGTTTCCCACGCCTCAAGGTTACGGAACGAATTAAACTCGTATCTCGAGATACCACTGTACTGCAGACATCCTAAAATCCAGACCAAAAAGCAACAACCCATCTTCTTTATTAACCAAAAGCATGTCCTGACGCCCCAGCTCAGTGGTCGGCAAACCGCGGCTCGAGAGCCACAGGCGGCTCTTTGGCCCCTGGAGCGTGGCTCTTCCACAAAATACCATGGCCTGGGCAAGCCTATTTTGAAGAAGTGGCGTTAGAAGAAGTTTAAGTGTTAAAAATGTGGCTCTCCAAAGACATTTCAGTCGTTGTGCTGTTGGTATTTGGCTCCGTGGACTCATGAGTTTGCCGACCGCTGCCCTAGCTGGTGTGGCTCCGTGGACAGAGGGTTGGCCTGATCCAGTTCACATGCCCGGGTTGCAGGCTCCATCCCCAGTAGGGGGCGTGTGGGAGGCATCCCCTCCATGATTCTCTCTCATCATTGACGTTTCTCTCTCCCTCTCCCTTCCTCTCTGACATCAATAAATATACGTTAAAAATAAAATAAAATAAAAGCAGGTCCTGACAGGTTGCCCCACCCATGCCAGGGACGGGCAGTGACAGTGCCCACAGGCACGAGGCAGGGATGGGGGTGCCTGTGGGGGCAGGTGTGGAACCCCTTATCTGCAGGGAGCATTGTGGGGGTGCAGGCGTATAGCTCCGCCCTCCCTCCCCCAGTGACACCCCGGGACAAGCACACCCAGCACCCACAACAGTGGCTTCTAAATCCACCCGCCGGTGAAGGAGGCAGGGCCGTGCGGAGAAAGGGTGCGAGGGAGCCTGCAGGATGCGCTGGGGCATCTCGTCCAGACAGTGTGGGGAGCCCCTGGCTGCACCCGCTGTGTGTGTGGTGCGGGGAGACCCCCCGGCTGCCGTCCCAGCCTCTGCCAAAAGCCGCCCTGCTGTCTCCCACCCGCCCCACCCCAATCACTGGTGGGCAGTGTGAGCCCTGCAGGGCAGGAGGGGATCAGACTCCCAGCGGGTGCAGCCTAAAGGCCTGGCATCCACCTGGAATGCTCAGCAGAGTGATGGTCCACCGAATCGCAGCCACTGCTGCAGAGACCCCGTGTCGCAAAATGCGGCCCACTCCCCCAGCCTCTGCAGGCGCCGGGTGATGACATCACATAGCAACACTCACTCGGCTTCCTCTCCCTAGCGACTAGCCTCCCTGCAGTTTCTTCAGCCCGGGAACACGACTTGCTTTAGAGCCAGGTGGAAACATTTTACACTTTAACCAAATGTCTGTGAGGCGTTTCCCGTGCCTCCTCTCATGGGATCCTCACAGAAGTCCTGGAGTGGGTAGATTTTCTATTCATTAGCGGGAAAATTGAGATTTAGAAAGCTTAGAAACCTGACCCGACTGAAAAGAAGAAAAGGTGGACCTTGAAAGTGACTTCAGGTTTTCTCACTGCGCAGAAGAGAGTCAGACACTGCTGCAGTTAAATGGTTTACCCTCTGTTCTCCCTGCGTGATCCACAATAATAATCTGCTTCCTGCTGATATTCACTGCTGTGCTGCTGACAGTTACCTGGGAGAGAAGTTGGGGGTGCTTGGCTGGGCTGGGAAAAGTTTAGCTGCGTCAGAAAGCAGGTCTCACTAAGCAGCGTGTCTGTATCTGTAAAAGGCTAAGTTGACACGCGCATGTGTAATGCATAGAAAGCTCTCACTGGCGCCAGCCACATGCGTGTGCTCCCGTCTGTCACTGTCGATCGTGAATCTGGGGGACACTTCTATCACAGAGAAAGGGTGAATAGCAATAGTAAACGATTTCTTCTCATTCATTTTGGTGTCTTTCTGGAAAATCCTCACACAGTATTATTTAAAAAATTAATTTCTCCTCTTCTCTCCTCTTCCAATCCCTACATTACTATAGAGGGCTAGTGGTCCGTGCACAGATTCGTGCACAGGGAACAGAAACTGTCTACACCTGCCCCTCCAGCCCAGGACGGACCCAGGGAGGGTGCCTGGGGCTCTGGTGGACACAGGGACCGGCTGCAGAGAGGTCAGGCCCCCAGGAGGCGTGAGGGCCCCCTGGAGGCAGCTGGAGACCTCAGAGGGTAGCTGGGGGCAGGGGGCGGATCTAGTGAGCTCTCAGGAAGGAACAAATGGACGGTCTGAAGGCCAGGACCCCCGGTGCCTGGCAGATGACCTTGTCTTCCAAGAATGACGCGTGCAGGTGCCAGGCGTCCGTCCGGCTCAGTGTTTTCTGGGTTAGGTACCGGGCGTGGCCCCCTGGGAGACAGCCTGGGGAGGAACGGGTGCTTCCGGGTCGCAGGGAGAAGAGGTCAAGGCCGAGGCCAAGGTCAAGGCCAGCTGCAGGAGCACGGGGGTGGGGTGGGGTGGGCTGAGCGGACCCGGATCTCGCTGGTGGAACACTGGGCCTGAGAGTGCGGCCGGGCCAGGCGGGTGGGGAAGGGGGCGGGGGGCTGCCATTTGTCCGTCCAGGAGGCCTGGCGAGGGGCCCCCAGGGCTGGTCTAATCTCACGCCCTGGCCAGTGTGGTGCCGTGGGTAGAGCGTCAGCCTGTGGACTGAAGGGTCCCGGGTTTGATTTGTACCTCAGTTGCAGCAGGCTTGATTCCTTTTTTTTTTTTTTTTAAATATATTTTATTGATTTTTTTACAGAGAGAAAGGGAGAGGGACAGAGAGTTAGAAACATCAATGAGAGAGAGACATTGATCAGCCGCCTCCTGCACACCCCACACTGGGTATGTGCCCGCAACCAAGGTCCATGCCCTTGACCGGAATTGAACCTGGGACCCTTCAGCCCGCAGTCCGATGCTCTATCCACTGAGCAACACCGGTCTTGGCTGCAGGCTTGGTTCCTAGCCCCACTCTGGGTCCATGCAGGAGGCAATCAATCGACGTCTCTGTCTCTCTCTCTGTCTCTCTCTCTCTCCCTTCCACTCTCTCTAAAAAACTCAAAGGAAAAATATCCTCGGGCGAGGATTAACCACACACACACACACACACACACACACACACACACACACAAAGGATACTCTTACCCTTGTCTGTGCCCCGTCCAAGGCCGGCCTCAGGGGATGGCCAGGCCTCCGGGCCAGCTCGGTGGGCTTGGGGTGGGGATGTGGGTGGGGGGGGGAGCCCTCCTGCCCTGAGCCTGGGGCAGCCACCAGTCCCTGGGCGCTGGGTCAGGGTGGAGGGGCAGGGCGGAAGGGGAGGGCAGACAGATCAAAGGTGGCTGCAGCCGAGCCCCTCTCCGTGCAGCAGCCTTTCATTACGCAGGCCCCGCTCCTGCCTGCGCCAGGCCCCTCACCTGTCGGCACAGCGGGAGGGCGCAGCCGGGCAGGGAAGCACCTGGCCCCGCGCGGATCAAGGGCAGGAAGGGAGGTGGCCGGGCGTGCCCGCCCCACCCCCGCTCCCAGCGCCCCTGCCCAGCCTCCCTGCAGGGCGGGCAGAGGTCTGCGACTCAGAGGGGGTCGTGGGTGGCAGGGGCCCAGACAGACATTCCCCTGGGATGCCCCAAGTCGGCAGAGCTGGTGCCTCCTGGGGGACCCCCCCCTGTCCCCAGTGGAACCTCCAAGTCTGAACCCCAAACTCTAGGGTCTGGCTCCTGAGGCCTGTGACCAAGCTCTCCCTCCCGGTTTTGCTGAAGGAAGCTTCTGTCCTAGGCAAATGCCGATTGGCCAGCCGGTCGATGGCAAACTTAGTGGAACGGGGAGCCCCAGACCCCTTCTGGACCCGGGTCCGAGGCCCTGACCTGGAGGCGGGGCCCCGGAGGGTGAGTGACAGCTGTTGGCCACCCCCAGGGACCGCTGCCCCCAGGGACCGCTGCCCCCAGGGACCGCTGCCCTCGTGAGTCCACCCGGCTTCCACCCACACCTGCCCCAGGTGCTTGCTCCCGAGGCCAGCGGGTGAGTCAGGAGCCCGGGGCGGCGGGAAGACACCGCCCAGAAGCAGAGGAACCGGGCAGGCGGGCTCTCTGTGCCCGGTCCCCCACCCCCCCGCACCCCGAGCCGGGGCTGGTGGGAGGGCCAGGGGAGAGGACCCAGCCCTGAGCTGAGCCCCCGAGGCTCCTGGGCTGTCCCCCTGCCCCGCCCCACCCCCCACAAACTGGCAAAAGCGAATGCCCTCGGCCTGGCCTCCGGGCGGGGCTGGGCCGGAGGGTGTGGGCCGGTGGCGGTGGTGGCTGGCCGCCATGCAGGAAGCAGCCTCAGTGACACAATGGCCCTTTGTGCTGCCCGCCCGCCCGCCCGCCCCACCCGGGAGGCTCAGCCCCAGCCGGTCAGCTCCTCCAGCAGCCACTGTGTCCCCAGGTGTGGAGGTGGCTTCTGTCCTCTCCCTCCCTGCCCCGCTCCGCCCCCGCCCCCGCCCCCAGCCTTTTCTGCCGGCTGCACCCACGCCCACCAGGTGGCCGCCTGAACCTCTGCCTGGCACTGGCTCCCCCGCAATCCGGTGCCGCCCGGTCCAGCGGCCAGGCCGGGTGACGGGGGCCTGGCGGGCTGTGGGGTGGCCCGTGCTGACCACTCAGGACCTGGGTACGCACCGTGGTTCTGCTCTGCCCCCCACCCCCGTCCACACACCCTGAGGGGTCCAGGCCTCCTCCGGTGCCCGCTGCTGGCGGCAGGCTGGGCCTCGCGGTCAGAAGTGACCACCCCGAGGCAGGGCCTGGGAGCTGGCCCTCAGCGAGCACAGGACCCGAGGGTGCAGGCCAGCGGGGCTGCCTGAGAGGACGGGTGCCGAGGGAGTGGTCTCAGCGGCCACTGGCTGAAGCAGTGAGGAGTCCTGCCCGCAGGACCGGCCCCTCCCCGGCCCTCCCCCCACAGGGGCAGAATCAGGCTCAGGGGAGACTCCGGGTCATTCTTACTTCGCTTGGGCTCAGACGGGACAGAGCCAGGAGAACTGCCGGGGTCGCTGCGAGGTCAGAGCAGGTGGCGGCCAGGCCAGGATCGTCCTCTTCAAAGTGACCGCCCAGGGCATTCAGAGCCGGACCCCCAGCCACGCAGGGCAGAGCCTCGACCCCGCCACAGTGTCTCAACCCCTCACCTGCACCTCTCGACCCCACCTGCACCCCTGGACCCCACCTGCACCATCTCCACCCCTGCCACAGTGTCTCAACCCCTCTCCTGCACCCCTCAACCCCACCTCCAGCACCTCAACCCCACCTGCATCACCTTGACCCCACCTGCACCCCTCCACCCCACCTGCACTACATTGACCTCACCTGCACCCCTCAACCCTACCTATACCACATTGACCTCACCTGCACTACATTGACCTCACCTGCACCCCTCAATCCAACCTGCACCCCTCATCCCCACCTGCACCCCTTAATCCCACCTGCATCACCTCAACCCCTCCTGTACCACCTCCACCCCACCTGCACACCTCGACCCCCATCTCCAGCACCTTGACCTCCACCTCCAGCACCTTGACCTCCACCTCCAGCACCTTGACCTCACCTGCACCACCTCCACCCCATCTGCACCCCTCGACCCCACCTCAGCATCTCAACCCCTCACCTCCAGCACCTCCAGCCCACCTGTACCACCTCCACCCCCCATGCACCACCTCTAGTCCTGCCACAATATCTCAACCCCTCACCTGCACCCCTCGACCCCACCTCCACCACCTTGACCTCCACCTCCAGCACCTTGACCTCCACCTCCAGCACCTCGACCTCACCTGCAGCAGCTAAACCTTTACCTGCACCACCTCGTCCTCCACCTGCAGCACCCCACCTCCCTCCGGCAGCGAGGGCCGAGGGCCTGGCCTCCGCTCAGCCAGAGCTCAGTGCTTCTGGCCTGGGCTAAGAACACGCCTCCGAGACGCAGCTTTGGCCGTGCGGTCGCCTCTCTCGGGACTGGGGGTTCGAGGGAAACGCCCAGAGGGGTGAGGAGCACGTGTGGGTCTCCCGCAGCCCAGGGCCCATCAGAGCCCCTCGAGGCAGCTCTCCGGGGGGGGGGGGGCGGCCGCCTTATTAAACCTTCCGTCTCCGAGTCAGACAGACCGCCTGGGAGCAGGGGTCTGCGTTTGTGGGTGCAGCCTAGAACTGGGGGGGGGGGTGTCCTGACCAGGCCAGCAACAGGACCGAGTAGTCAGACCCAGCCAGGCGCTGCCATGGTAACGAGACAGCCACAGGAACCCCTGCCTGTCCCCCCTCACCATGGGGACGGACAGACCGGGGTGGAGGGCACTGCTGTCCACGTTCCCGTCCCCTGCCAGCCCACTCAGGGGCTCCGTGGACACGGGCAGTGGTTCCCTCTGGCCACCCTGGGAGCTTCTGAACTGGCCAGGCCGTGCCCATCAGCCCCGGCCCCACCCACGTGGCTGAGCCTGGTACGTTGTCCTGACCAGCCGCCCCCGGGCCCGGTGACCGAGCAGACGCGTGGACGCGACAGGCAGAGGTCAGGCAGGAGCCGGAGAAGGGTCGCTGGCCAGCGGCCGCCCTCCCGCTCCCCTCCAGCCGCGAGGGCCTCCAGGTGGGGGAGTGAGCGAGGCCTCAGTGTCCCCCAAGCGCGGTGCCCATCAGCCTGGGGTGGCCCCGCCCCCACGCAAACCCAGACACCAGAGTGGGGGTGGCAGTGGGTGCGTGGGTGTCTTGACAAAGGTGTACGCACCCTCAGCCACCTCGCTGGGGTCTGGAGGTCAGGGGGGTGGAGGGTCAGAGGCCACTAATGCTTCCGGAAGCTCTTGCCTGGGTCCCGGGCACTCTGCCCGCTCCGGGCAGGAGGGCCTGGGTGTGGGACTCCTTGGGGCCCGAGGCCAGGCTGAGCTTTGTGGGGAGCAGACCAGCCCGGGGACATGTGGGGGCCGTGGACTCAGGGGGCAGAGGGAGGCTGCGTGTCTCCTCAGGAGCCCCGCGACCCAGGCCCCTGGGAGCTATGGAGGGGCAGTGCCCTCCTCTGGGTGCCCCTGGAGCAGGTGCACTTGGGGGGGGGCAGCCCCCAGAGCCGTGTGGCCCTCGGCAGCCTTTGTGCTGGTGACTCCCCACTCTGGCCAGGTCTGTCCCTGCACAGAGAGACACAAGGCCCCACGCAGCCCTCGTCCAGTGGAGGGAGCAAAGCAGACCAGAAAGCCAGCAGCGGGGTGAGAGGGGGGGACAGGCCTCATCAGAGCAGCCAGGGGAGGGGGTTCGTTATGGAGAGTGGCCGCCGGGCGGGGGAGGGGGCCGCTCTGGGCTGGAGCTAATCACCGGCCCCTGCTGTTTCTATTCGGCCCCTCCCCACCTGGCCTCCCCATCCTGTGGCCACAGACCCCCAGCCCTCCCCTCCTGGGGGGTCCTCAGCGGGGGCCTGTCCCAGCCGGTTCCAGCCTCAGCCACAGGCCGGGCCCCCAGCGCAGGGATCTGGGCGAGACACCCCCTTAGAAGGGGCTCCCCGCCGAGCGGGAGCCAGGCCTGGACGTGGGGCTTAGCTCTGCACTTGGCTCCTTGGAGGAGGGGTGTCGGGGCGCAGAGGGCCTTTGTGGGCGGCCCTGGGAAGGAGAGGGTGCAGGCTGTGACCCCGCTCTGCCCCCTGCCTCGGTCCAGCGGGGCTGGGCTCAGCGCCTGGTGGCCAGGGGGGCCCGCCTCCCCCCTCTCACCCCCGCCCGCCCCCCCTGGCTCGCACGCCCCACTGCAGCGCCTGCAGCAGCGCCCTGCCCTGGTTTTTGTTCAACCTGGGCCGGGCGGGCGGGCGGGCGGGAGGCGGGCGGGGGCAGGAATGTGTGCGGGGCCCTCCGCCTGCCCGCGCTCACGTCGCGCCTCCCGCCGGCCTATGGGAGCCCGGGGGACACACCTGTCGGCGGCCGGCCGCGGAGATTGGTCGGCCGGGAGCAGGCACCTGCGTGGGGCGGGGTGAGGCCCTACATGTAAGGCGAGCCTGGGGCCACGCCGTCTCTTCCCGGCCGCCGGCCCTGCCCCTCGCGGCGGCGGAGGGACGGCCAGCACCTCCATTGTTCCGGGCCCCTCGCCGCCCCCCGCCGCCCGCCTGCTCGCCCGCCTGCCCCCAGCCTGGCCTGCCCACCGGCCTGAGGGGGTCACTCCCGCTTCCCCTCCCGGCGGTGAGGCCGCAGCCCAGGAGGCGGACGGGAGCCGGTCCTCCCGGCGGCTTGCCCTCCCGGTCCCCCCGCCACCCCGCCCGCCACGAGGCCGGTGGGGCAGCTGGGGCCAGAGCCAAGCCCGTGTCCCGGGCGGACAGGTATTTGGGGATCCGGGAGCCAAAGCGTCTCCGGTGTCCACTCCCCGGCCCGCTGGACCCGGGCAGGAGGACGGCGCCGGACACGCAGCCTCGCTCGCCGCCAGGCTGGGGGCAGGGAGTGGCCGTCTCTGCCGCCTCTGCCTCTGCCGCCGCCTCCTCCTCCTCCTGCTGCAGGGGCAGAGCCTGTCGGGGCAGGTAGGCAGGAGGCGGAGGAGCCGAGGAGGAGGAGGAGGTGGAGGAGGAGGCCGAGCCGGAGGGAGAGCCTCCAGGTGGACACCGCCGGCCCCTGCTCGGCCCATCCTGCCGGGACGAGGCGTCCCTCTGACGCACAGTCAGGACCAGGGCACGGTGGTCCCTCTCCTCGGAGGGGAAGGTGAGCCCCCACACCACCCCCGGGTGGGGCCCGCGGGGTGCGGGTGTGGAGCCATCTTGGGCCCAGCCATGCAGGGTGTCCCTGGGCTGAGTCTGGGGGGCCCTTGGCGAGCAGGGGCGCCGGGTGGTGGTGGTGGTGGTGGTGGTGGGCACCCAGGTCGAGGGCCCCCCCAGCCCCCCAAGGGTCCCGCCTTCCGCCTGACACAGCACTTTCCGGAAAACTCACTCCCTGGCGAGCCCCAGGGCCCCACGCTCCCCGCGGGTGGGTCGGGGAGGACGCCGAGCCCGGGAGCTGGGCTGGCACGTAGCAGCTCGTGGGACAGGCCTGGCTCTGCCCACGGCCCCACGGCGACCGTTGGAGCCCGCGGCCGAGCCGGTCTGGCCCGGATCCGGGGCCCTTGCTCCCCCGCCCGAGGCGGAGGCGCCCACAAAGCCGGAACCGGCCGGGGGAAGGAGCGGGCTGGCCCGCCCTCGGCCGACATGGTGACTCGGGGTCAGGACCAAAGTCTGTTCTCCAGATTCTTAAACCGAAATGCAAAGTGGCTCGGCTGCCGCCACTGCACGGGCACGATCCTGGCGGCAAGGCCCGGGGCTCGGAGGCAGGTGTGCCGGCAGGAGGAGGGCCGTGTCCGCCGGCCGCGGCTGGTTTTCTGCGAGGAATCGGCCGAGTTCATTGTTCTGGCACCAAGCGTGTAGGGTGCGTGGCGTCTTCCTCACCCCACGGGGAGCTGCTCGGCGGCCCCTTTTAGGCCGAGCCTCGGGTGGGGGGAAAGAGGTGGGTTTTTGCTTTGCTTTTTGTCCAGGAACCCAGGTGAGACGCTCAAAAGTGAAAGTGATTGGCCGGAGGCGTGCTGCGTCCGGGAACAGGCTGAGCACCAAGCGCGGCTGGCTTGTCCGGGTGTCAGGCCCGATGGCCATTTTGCAAATCCCTCATTTGCAAAACCAGTGTGTGGGACTGCGGTTTGGGGTGAAAGTGAGAGGTCCGGGGAGCCCGCTGCACGAGGGGGAGCTGTGGGCTGGCTGGCCGGGTGGCGGGGGAGCCGGGGGAGCCCCCAGAAGGGCCGAGAGGCGCCGGGAGGGGTAATGGCGGCTCCTGCAGACGCCCCGGCCGGCAGGACGCCCCCGCCTCTCCCGCACGCCCCGGCGGGGTTGGGTTTCATTGCTTTGTTCTCGGCGGCCTCGCCATTGACGAAGGCCGGGAGCCGGGAGCCGGGCGGGAGCCGGCAGAGAGAGAGCTCTCACACGGATCGGGTTTGCCCGTCCGGGCCCCTCGCAGGCCACCGGCCGGTGCCCCGAGGGGTGTGGGCTCCGGCCAGGCCTCCTTCCCCGAGTCTCCCAGGCCGAGCCCGGTCGCCATGGCGATCATGAACCAGCCCCGGACGCAGTCCCAGCCGGCCAGCCCAGCTGGGGGGGGGGGGCCGGGGCAGGCGGCCGGGCACTCGGACATGGGGGCCTTCCTCCCCACTTGGCATTGCAGCCGGTCAGCCTCCCGGGTCCGTCCGTGGTGCCCGTTCCTGGTGCCAGGCTGAGGCCCGGCTGGCTGGCTGGTTGGCATCGGTCTGGGCTGTGGGTTTGCAGGAGCTGAGCTTAGGGAGAGAGAGAGGCTGGTTCTGCAAGTGGCAGGAAGCTTCCCTCTGTCTGTCTGTCCGTCCTGCACCCGCCGCCGCCACCTGAGTCCGAGCACAGGACGGTCGAGGAGCCGCTGGAGGCAGGTGGCCAGGCTGCTGTGGGCCTGCGCGTCCCCCCGGCCCCCAGTGCTCCCCAAGGAGCCGGCCCAAGCGGCCACAGGCTCTGGGGACACAGGGGGAGGCACCGGCCGCCTCCCTCCCTCCCTCACCCCGCCGGCTCCCGGCAGCTCCCCATGGGCGGGCGGGCGGGCGGGCGGGCAGGCGTGAAGCTGGAAGGTCACGCAGCTTGGAACTCGAGCCTAATGCGTTTCGCGGCTCAGGACACAGGCGTTCCTGGAGCTCGCCGTTTGCCGGGTCTGCAGGACAGCCCCGACCCGCCACAGGAGGGACGGGCCAGGGGGCACAGGGCGGGAGCCTGGGCAGCCCGCTTCCCCCCACGCTGGGCCTCCACCAGGACCAGGGCCAGGGCCAGGGCCAGGGTCAGGTCCTCGGAGAAATCTCAGCCGCTCCTGAGGACGGATCACCTGGCTAAGGCCGGGCCGGGGCAGGGTGGACCCGGGCTTTGCTGTGGTCACCCCGGCAGCCTGGGCGGCAGGTGGGGGGATCGGCACCTCTGTGGCAGCCTCTGTGGGCAGAAGGTGCCGGAAGACTTGAGAAGCTGCCCCGGCTGGCTCTCCAGGCCGGGGTGCCACCGCCTGTGCAGGGGGCAGAGAAGGGGCAGGAGGGAGGGAGGACGGACGGGCAGAGTGCCATGGTCTCCGCCCCAGGCCGGGGCCCCAGGTGGGGGGCCAGGGCAGGGGGGCTGCAGACACGCCTACTTCCTGGACGCCCGCACCCCCGCGTCCTGGGGGTGCGCCCGGGGCTGGTTGCCCTGCATTCCCGTGTGGGCCTTACGGTCCCCTCTGCTCGGGGGTTCGCCCCCGACCAGCCAGCGCTCCAGCCGAAGGGACCGCCGGGCTCGGCTGAGCGAATGCCCCGTTCCCCTCCTGCAGGGCCAGCGCGTCTCGGCGCCTGAGGACGCCACAGCCAGCGGCGGCCAGAACCCCGGCCCGGAGCAGGGGGCAGGCAGACCCCGCCTGTAACCTCACCGGTGAGAATCAGCACTGCCTGCTGGGGAACGGGGGGATGTGGGGGATTTGGGGGGGGGTCCCCAGAGCCACGGCCACCCTCCACCCTCACCCTGAAACCCTCCTCCTCCTCCTCCTGGACGAGAGCAGGAGGAGGGGGCTGGGCTACAGGGCAGCAGCGTCCTCCTCCCTGGGCCTCAGGGGCTGAGCCTGCGGTCTGTGTCTTTCCCGGGGTGCCCCCCAGGAGGGCCCCCCTCTTCCCCTGACGATGCGACTGCCAGCTCCCCGTGGGCAGGACGCCCCGCCCCTCCTCCCCGAGTGCCCGGCCCGCACCCCGAGCTGGCGGCCCTGCTTGGTGGGAGTGGGGGCGGGAACGGGAGGTTCCCCCGAGGCCCTGACCCTCCCCCAGGGCTCCCCCCTGCAGCCACCCAGCCTCCCCCCTCCCGAGCCCCCTCCCTCCCAGCTCCTCGGCGCAGGGTCCTCAGACAACGTGGGTCCCCTCCGGCTGCTGAGGGCCCCTCCCC
>PVJN01024779.1:0-10157 GCA_004026805.1 Lasiurus borealis
TATCAGTCCACTCCCTTTCTGTGCTCCTGATTCTAGTATATTCACCAGTTTATTCTGTTGATCAAATTTTTAATTCACTTAATTTTTAGATTCACTTGTTGATAGATATGTATTTGTTGTTCATAATTTTTTGGCTTTTACCTTTTTCTTCTTCCTCTTCTAAAAGAGTACCCTTCAGCATTTCATATAACACTGGTTTTGGAGTTGATGAACTCCTTTAGCGTTTTCTTATCTGTGAAGCTCTATCTGCCCTTCAATTCTGAATGTTAGCTTTGCTGGATAGATTATTCTTGGTTGTAGGTTCTTGCTATTCATCATGTTGAATATTTCTTGCCACTCCCATCTGGCCTGCATCGTTTCTGTTGAGAAATGAGCTGACAGTCATATGGGTGATTCCTTGTAGGTAATGAACTGTTTTTCTCTTGCTGCTTTTAATATTCTCTCTTTGTCTTTCGCTCTTGGCATTTTAATTATGATGTGTCTTGGTTCATTCCTCTTTGAATTCCTTTTGTTTGGGATTCTGTGTGCTTCCTGGACTTGTAAGTCTATTTCTTTCACCAGGTGGGGGAAATTTTCAGTCATTATTTCTTCAAATAGGTTTTCAGTATCTTGCTCTCTCTCTCTTCTTCTGGCACCCCCACAATTCTGATGTTGGTACGCTTGAAGCTGTCCCAGAGGCTCCTTATATTATGTTCACATTTTTGGATTCTTTTCTCTTCTTGCTTTCCCAGTTGAGTGTTTTCTGCTTCTTTATATTCCAAATTTTTTACTTGACTCTTGCCTTTCTCTAGTCTGCTGTTAGGACTCTGTACAATATTTTTTTTACTTCAGTCAGTATATGTTTAATTTCTAGTTCCATCTCTAGTTGGTTCTTTTTCATCTCCTCTTGGGTCTCGCCAATTTTATCCAACTTTTCTATGATATTCTTGAAAAACCTTATAAACGTGGTTTTGAACTCGATATCCTGTCTTTTTTTCCCTCCATTCCTTTTGTTTGTGATCCCTTCCCTTGTCTCAGCATTTTCACTATGCTGGGATAACTTCTGTGTTGGATTCAGCCTTATGATAGCAGGCTTGCAAAACCGCAGAAGCCTCTGTTGAGCTGGGGAAGGGTGGAGTCTCAGGGCTTAAGGGACCGCCTTGCCTTCCAGTCGGCCCTGCCCTCCACGGCCCTCAAGTCTCACGTACGGGGCAATGGCTGGAGCGTTCCTTGTGTGCTCACACCCGCAGTGCCTCCAGACCACTGCCTTTCCAGCTCCCCTGCACCCTAGGACCACACGAGTCTAGGTCTCCAGGGTTTCGCCCAAAACAGGGGCCCAGTGGACTCAGAAGTGGCGCAGTTGGGAGGGTCTGTCTCCCGCCCAGTCGCAAAAGCCAGCGGCCCAATCAACAATCTGTCCTCCTTTCAGTGCCGTGCACGCCACCACCAGACCTCTGATCTTTGCGACTCCCCTAAATTTCTGTGCACCTCTTCCTTTTCACAGTCCAAACTCCCCCCATATGAGTTTCTGCTGGATCTGGGGTTTAGTGTCGTAGGATAAGGGGTTCAATGCCATTGGGAGTCTCCGTTTCCCTCCCACCAGAGAAAGCCAGCCAGGTAGTCCAGCACCCTCTCTCTCAGCGGGTGCGTCTCCGTACCTCAGCTTTTTGCGGCTCCAATGGGTCTCTGTGAGCCCCTCTCTTTCCCTCTAGCTGTAGAACTTCCACTCAGCCAGTCTTCCTGTGGTTCTGGATGATGCCCATTCTGTCTTTTAGTTGTAGTTTTGAAATTGTTGTGCGAGGCAGCAGTGTAGGTGTTTACCTATGCTGCCATCTTGGATTCTCCAATTTCTTCTGATTTTTCCTTTTTAATTATTACATTTTTGTTTTAAACTAGTAATATTAATTACTACTAGTACTTTACCTTTTTGGGAAAAAAAAGTGTCATTTTGTTTTCTCTTTATTTTATTTCGGGATTATAGTTCTACATTCTATTTTCATCTTTCCTTTAGCATAATTTTACTCCAACTCAACTCTACCTTTATGCCAACACTTTCCTCCTAACTTCCCCCATTTTGTTGTCTTGTTTGTCTTTCCCTTTTCCAACTTTAGATTCTCCCTATTCTTTCTCTTTACCTGGTTAAAATTTCACCCCATTTATATATCTAATTTCAAATCCCCTACTACAAGTCCACAGAAACCTCTCTCTTCTTGTCTTCGCTAGCCAAAAAGTTGTTTTTTCTCTATGTCCTTTTGTTGCTATTTGCCTGAAAAGTGATTATATCGATTTTTTGAAATTTTTTGTGAGATTGTTTTAGGTTATTCTACTTGTTTGTTTTGCTTTCTGCTTGCTTTGTTTTTACCTCTCTTTTCCCTCAACTCCCTTGATACTAGTTGATATTTGCAGTTTTTATCAATCTCTGGGTACTGGTTGCTGGCATTTATTGGCATTAGTGACTGTTGTATTGCCATTGTCTCCTGACATCTATATTGTGTTACCCTTTCCTCCCTTATGTGCTTTCTTTTCCCTCTGACTTTTTTTATCTTCCTCTTTTCTTCTCCTTCTTCTCCTTTTTATTTACTTATTTTATTGATCATTTATTATTTTTTTTCTCGCTCTCCCAATTTGATTTTGGCATTTCTTTCTTTTCTTTTTTTCCTCATTTTCCTCTTCTTCTTTCTCTATTTACCCCTAATTTGTATTTCATTGGTGGTCACCTTATTTATGATTATTAACATCTTGAATACATTTCTACTCAGTGCCTTGTGTGCTATACCTGGTCGTGTTGTAGTTTGTGCCTTTGAATCAGTGTAGGAGAGAGAACTACATAACCAGACACCCAGAGAAGAAAGACCATGGGCAGAAAAAGAAACAGCCCACATAAGACAGAAAGGCAGGTTTCACCAGAAAAGGAAGGAAACAAAATAGAAGCAGAAATAAGCCTGCCAGAGAAAGAGTTCAGATAAATGATCATAAGGTGGATCAAAAGAATGGAAGACAAAATCAACAATCTGAGTAAGAGCCAAGAGGAAATGAAGAAGACCCAAGAGGAGATGAAGAAGCAGAAAGAAGAAATGCAGAAGAACCTAGAGAAGGTGCAGAATAAACAAGAAGAAATGAAAAATGGCATCACTGCTATAAAGCACTCAATAGAAAGCATCAAAAGTAGACTAGAAGAAGCAGAGGACCACATCAGTGAGCTAGAAGACACGGTAGGAAAAAATACCCAAGTACAGCAGCTTCTAGAAAAAGAAAGTTAAAAAGCAAGAGGAGAGCCTAAGAGAACTTTGGGATAACATGAAACAAAACAACATCCGAATAATTGGGATTCCAGAAAGAGTGGAAACTGAACAAGGATTAGAGAACCTGTTTGAAGAAATAATTACAGGAAATTTCCCCAATATAGGAAAGAAAAAACTCACACAAATCGAAGAAGCACACAGAGTACCAAGAAAAATGAACCCCAACAAACTGACACCAAGGCCACATTATAATTAAATTGGCAAACGCCGACAACAAAGGAAGAATCTTAAAAGCAGCCAGAGAGAAACAGAAAGTTACCTACAAAGGAACCCCCATAAGACTAACTAATGACTTCTCAAGAGAAACTCATCAGGCCAGAAGAGAATGGAATGAAATATACAAAGTCATACAAAGGAAGGGTCTGAATCCAAGAATACTGTACCCTGCAAGACTCTCAATCAAAATTGAAAGTGAAATCAAAAGCTTCTCAGACAAAAAAAGGACTAAGGGAATATATTACCACCAAACCAGCAATGCAAGAAATGTTAAAGGGTCTGCTGTAATAAAAAGACAGAAGAAGCAAAGAAGGATCTCGGGGTAAGGAATAAAAACGGTAATAGATAAGTACTTATCAATAATAACTTCAAATGTAAACGGATTAAATGCTTTGATTAAAAGACATAGGGTAACCAATTGGATAAGAAAACAAGATCCATATATCTGCTGTCTGCAAGAAACCCACCTCAGTAAAAGAGATGCACACAGATTGAGGGTGTAGGGATGGAACATGGTATTTCAGGCAAATGGGAATGAAAAAAAAAACTGGGGTTACAATACTTATATCTGACCAATTAGATGTCAAAGTGAAGGACATAATAAGAGTTAAAGAAGGCCACTTCATAATACTAAAGGGAACAATCCAACAAGAAGAAATAACTCTGGTAAACATATATGTAACCAATATAGGAGCACCTAAATTCATAAAAAAAAAACAAAACACCTCTTGAAGGATATTAAGGGAGAGATTGACAGCAAAACATTCATAGTAGGGGACTTTAATATCCCATTGTCACCATTGGAAAAATCCTCTAAACAAAAAATCAGAAAAGAAACATCAATCCCAAGTGACTCACTAGACCAGATGGAATTAATTGACATCTTCAGAACTTTTCACGCCAAAGCCACAGATTATACATTCTTCTCCAGTGCACATGGGTCATTTTCAAAGATAGATCATATGTTGGGTCATAAGAAAAGTGTCTTCAAATTCAAGAAGATAGAAATCATATCAAGCATCTTCTCAGACCACTGTGGCATAAAAATGGAAATCAACTATAATAAAAACAATAGAAAGAAATCAAACACATGGAGACTAAACAGCATGCTATTAAACAACAACTGGGTAACCAGAATGATCAAGGAAGAAATAAAAAACATCATGGGAACAAATGACAATGACAACAAAACAATCCAAAATATATGAGACACAGTGAAATCAGTTTTGAGAGGAAATTTTATAGCCCTACAAGCCTACTGCAAAAAACAGGAAAAAATGGTAATAAATTACCTAAACCTACAACTCAAAGAGCTACAATGAGAGCAACAAGAAAAGCCCAGTGTACTCAGAAGGAAGAAAATAGTGAAGATCAGAGCAGAGATAAACAACATGGAGACCAAAGAAACAATTCAAAAGATCAACAAAACTAAGAGCTGGTTCTTTGAAAGGATAAACAAGATTGATGGACCTCTAGTCAGGTTCACCAAGAAGCAAAGAGAGAAGACCCAAATAAACAAAATCAGAAATGAAAGGGAAGAAATAACAACAGACCCTGTGGAAATACAAAGGATTGTTCAAAAATACTATGTTAAAAAATACTAAGAAATTGGACAACCTGCAAGAAATGGACATTTTCCTAGAAAAATATAACCTTCCAAAACTCAATGAGGAGGAAGCCAAACATCTCAATAGTCCAATAACTATGGAAGAAATTGAAGCAGTAATCAAAAAGCTTCCAGCAAATAAAAGCCTGGGACCAGATGGCTACACAGGAGAGTTCTACCAAACATTCAAGGAAGAATTAAAACATATCCTCAGACTATTCAAAAACATTCAAGAAGAAGGAACACTTCCAAACACCTTCTATGAAGCCAGCATTACACTAATACCAAAACCAGATAAAGACAACACAATGAAAGAGAATTATAGGCCAATATCTCTCATGAACATAGATGCCAAAATCCTCAACAAAATTCTATCAAATCAGATCCAGCAGTACATCAGAAACATCATACACCATGACAAAGCAGGATTCATCCCAGGAATGCAGGGATGGTACAATATTCGCAAATCAATAAAAATGATACATCACATAAACAAATTGAGGGATAAAAATCACATAGTCATATCAATTGATGCAGAAAAAGAATTTGGTAAAATCTAACCCATTTCTAGATAAAAACTCTCAGCAAAGTGGGAATAGAAGGATCATACCTCAACTTCATAAAAGCCATATATAATAAACCCACAGCTAATATACTCAATGGGCAAAAACTAAAACCTTTTCCCCTAGGAACAGGGATGCCCACTCTCACCTTTCCTTTTTGACATAGTATGGAAGTATTAGCCATTGCAATTAGACAGGAAGAAGAAATAAAAGGCATCCAAATTGGAAAAGAAGAAGTAAACCTCTCCTTATTTTCAGATGACATGATATTGTACATAAAAAACCCAAAGGACCCCATTCCAAAACTAATTGACTTAATTAATGAATTCAGCAATGTAGCAGGATACAAAATTAATGCTAAGAAGTCTGTGGCATTTATATACACTAATAGTGAAATTACAGAAAGAGAAAGTAAAAAAGCAATCCCATTTACCATTGCACCAAAAAAATTAAGATACTTAGGAATAAACCTAACTAAAGAGGTAAAAGACCTATATGCAGAAAATACAGGACACTGAAAAAAGAGATAGAAGAAGATGTTAACAGATGGAAGAACATACCATGCTCATGGATTGGGAGAATCAACATCATTAAAATGTCCATACTACCCAAAGCAATCTACAGATTCAACGCACTACCCATTAAAATACCAACGACATACTTCACAGACCTAGAAAGAATTCTTCATAGATTCATCAGGAACAAAAAAATAGATCATGAATAGCTACAGCATTTCTGAGAAAAACGAATAAAGTAGATGGGAATCTCAATACTACATTTCAAGCTATACTACAAAGCAAATGTTCTCAAAACAGGCTTGTACTGGCACAAGAACAGACATATAGACCAATGGAATACAATAGAGAACCCAGATATCCACCCAAACTACTATGCCCAAGTAATATTTGACAAAGGACACATGAACATTCAATGGAGCCAATATAGCCTCTTCAATAAATGGTGTTGGAAAAATTGGACAGATACATGCAAAAAAATGAAACTGGTCCACCAACTTACACCAAGTACAAAAATAAACTAAAAATGAATACAGGACTTAAACATTAGAAGGGAAACCATAAAAATCCTAGAGGAATCCACAGGCAGCACAATCTCAGATATATGCCGAAAGAACTTCTTCACTTATACTGCTCCAAAGGCAATGGAAGCTAAAGAAATAATAAACAAATGGGACTATATCAAAATAAAAAGCCTTTTCACAGCAAAAGAAACCATCAACAAAATAAGAAGAAAGATCATTGTATGGGAGAACATATTTGCAAATGTTATCATTGATAAAGGTTTAATCTCCAAAATCTACAGCCAACTTATACAACTTAATAAAAGGAAGATGAACGATCCAATAAAAAAATGGGCAAGCAACCTGAATAGAACCTTTTGAAAAGACGACAGAAGGAAGGCCAAGAGACACATGAAAACATGTTCAAAGTCATTATGATCTGAGAGATGCAAATCAAAACGACAATTGGATACCATCTTATACCTGTCAGAATGGTAATCATCAACAAAACAACAAATGACAGTGTTGGTGAGGATGAGGAGAAAAAGGAACCCTTGTGCACTGGTGGTTGGAATGTATACTGGTGCAGCCACTGTGGAGAACAATATGGAGTTTCCTCAAAAAACTAAAAATGGATCTCCCATTTGACTCTGTAATCCCATTCTTAGGAATTTATCCTAAGAAAATACGAATACCAATCAGAAAGAATTTATGCATCCCTATGTTCATAGCATCACAATTTACAATAGCTACAATTTGAAACAGGCTGGGTGCCCATCAGCAGATGAGTGGATCAGAAAACTGTGGTACATCTACACAATGGAATTCTATGCTGCCATTAAAAGAAAGAATTCTTACCATTTGCAGCAACCTGGTTAGAACTGGAGAGCCTTATACTTAGTGAAATAAGCCAGTCAATGAAGGAGAAGCATCACATGATCTCACTCATTTGTGGATAATAAAGAACATTATAAAATGATAGATGCAGAGACAGTAAAGCTTCAAACAGACTGTGAAAGTACAGCAGGAAGATTAAAGTTAAGTGACATAGATAAGAGATCAATCAAAGGACTTGTATGCATGCATATAAGAATAACCAATTAACACAGACACTGGGGGGTTGGGGTATGCCTGGGAGGGAGAGGGGGCAATGGGGAGATATGTATAAAAATTAATAAAAATTAAAAAAAGAATAAAAAATAAAAAGAATAATAAATAATGTGAACCCATCTCACTGTTTGTGAAAATTGTAGAGATGAATGGTTATGCCCCAATCCATATGGAAAACTGAATTCACCCAGTTCTGGCCTATTGTATCTACCCCAACAATTAATAATATATGGTATATGGGAAAGGGTTGTTTCTATTGGGAAGGGTTAAAAGACTCTTCTGTTATCCTAAGCAATTTTTACTGTAATATCACCAAGTTTACATTTAATAATACTAGAATATGATGTAATACTGAAATTATAGACAGAATGATTTTGCCTGATGTTCATAAAATCTGTGGTAATATTGATACTGAAAAACCAATGTATTGGGAAATTGAACTCCTCCCCATGAAGTCATTTTTATGGGAACTAACTGGCCAGAAGAAAATTAGAGCTTCATGATAATGAAGTAGTAGAGAGTCTTAATTCATATAGCCAAACATATCATAAGGTACACCTGACAGTGGATGAAGGAAGAAAACATAATTAACTTAATAAAATATTATGATAATACGTTTTTTGGTTGGCTGGGATGCTTGTTCCCCTCAGACTTTTCCTTGTCTAGTATTAGACCTTTTCTGTTCCTAATCAATGTTATTGGTTTAGCATTGTTACTTTGGTTCCTGATATGTAAATGTTATATTTGATGCAGAAAAACAAAACTTGACAAAAGATAAAAAAAAAAAAAATGGATCATGGTGGCTCAAAAATTAGAAATGATCAGAATACTTTTTAACAAGGACATGTAAGATCTCACTGCCTCCCACTTACCTGTCCTTTTTAAATAATAATAATTTGACCTTAAATACCATATAAGGTTATGGTCTTGCCCCATCCCCAGTAGTCCACCTGTTTAGCAAGACATGCTGACACTGAGACATCCTATGAATGAGCCTTCCTAGCACTTTGGGACTCCGTTATCCAACCAAAAGGTTGGTCATCAATGCATCCTTTAGATTGATTCATGACCAAAAGGGCGATGTGTGGACAAAAAGGGCTACATACTGACCTGACAAGCTCAGGGGAGGCCTGCATGACAGTCTTGCAAACTCAGAGCTAAAGTAATCACAAAGGATGGTCTGAAATTAAACTTTAACTAAATGCAGTTATGGTGGGTAGTTACATCCTAGGCCAGTATCTTTACTGACAAGGTCAACTTTTACCTTAATGAGCCTGTCTGTCTTTTTGCATCTATGATAACATACCCTGAAATGTTTGGGTAAATTGTAACTTCCCTTTCTCTGGAGGCCCTGGGGCACAACCAAAGTGGCAGATGCCAGGATAGATACTACAGATTTCTTCATTATCATTTTAATTGTTCCTGTGCCCACCTAAATATGTATCCATCATTTTACTTTTTATCTAATCCCAGGGATTTCCACCCACCCCCTCGCCACTCCTCCCCCCCCGCCCCGCCCCTGGCTTTGCTTTATCCCACTCCTTAATCTATCATCAATGAATTTCATGGAATCCACCTATGTCCCTCCTTTGATGACAATGCATAAATACAAATGTAAACCGCCATTTTCTGGAGCATTATCTCAATTTGTTGAGGTTCTGCTTCCTGACATATATTGACAGTTTGGCTCAAATAAACTCACAAAAATTCTTTACAAGTTTCAATATTTTGTTTTTTGTTTTTTATTTTTTATTGTTTTTTCTTTCTTTATTTTTTAAATGTATAACCATTACTTTGAATTCTTTATCAGATAAATCACTTGTCTCTATTTCATTAAGAACTGTTTCTGGAGTTTTCTAGATTTTTTTGTTTGTTTGCTTATTTAAGGAGGAAACATAATTCCTTCATTCTTTTCCTTGACTGTGTTTTCTTTGCACTTTAGATAAAGCCCACTGCACTCACTCTTGAGAGATGGTTTCTTATTGAAGGTGAACCTTATCATTTACCTTGGCCTGAGTTCTTGATTGGCTCTCATACCTTTGTGATTTTCCATGTTGCCTTCTTTATTCATTCTTAGTGGCTCCCAGAGCTGAGGGTAAACCAAGACCTGTCAGTATCCTGAAGGGGAGACATAGGAGCCTTCAGGAGTACCTGAAGGATGGCTGATTGGAAGCCAATCACGCAGGCAGCAGTTTTTCAAGTATTCAAACAGATTATTTTTAGGGATTGACTGGGAATTAGGCATTTCTGACTGATTTCTCTTCCTGAGTTTTGGGGTGATACCCAGTTAATAACTGTTTGTTTGTTACTGAAAGGGGAATTCTTTCCAGCTTCCTCCATCTTAGGTGACTACGTGAAAGGGC
>PVJN01024779.1:18029-30943 GCA_004026805.1 Lasiurus borealis
CATTGTTATTGGACTATTGAGATGGTTGGCTTCCTCCTCATTGAGTTTTGGGAGGTTATATTTATCTAGGAAAATGTCCATTTCTTGCAGGTTGTCCAGTTTGTTGGAATAGAGTTGTTCATAGTATTTTTGAATAATCCTTTGTATTTCCACAGGGTCTGTTGTTATTTCTCCTCTTTCATTTCTGATTTTGTTTATTGGGATCTTCTCTCTTTGCTTCTTGGTGAGCCTGGCTAGAGGTCTATCAATCTTGTTTATCCTTTCAAAGAACCAGCTCTTGGTTTTGTTGATCTTTTGAATTGCTTCTTTGGTCTCCATGTTGTTTATTTCCAATCTTATCTTTACTATTTCCTTCCTTCTGCAAAAAATGGGCTTTTCTTGTTGCTCTCTTTCTAGCTCTTTGAATTGTAGGGTTAGGAAATTTATTACCATTGTTCCTTGCTTTTGTGCAGTAGGCTTGAGCTATGAATTTCCCTCTCAAGGCTGCTTTTACTGGGTCCCATAAATTTTGTATTCTTTGGTTGTCAATGTCATTTGTTGCCATGATGTTTTCTATTTCTTCCTTGATCTCTCTGGTTACCCATTCATTGTTTAGTAGCATGCTGTTTAGTCTCCATGTGTTCGATTTCTTTGTATTGTTTTTATTGTAGTTAATTTCCAGTTTTATGCCACTGCGATCTGAGAATATGGTTGATATGATTTCTGTCTTTCTGAATTTAATGAGACATTGCCTATGTCACAACATATGGTCTATCTTTGAAAATGACCCATGTGCACTGGAGAAGAATGCATATTCTGTTTCTTTGGGGTGAAATGTTCTGAAGATGTTAATTCATTCCATCTGGTCTAATGAGTCATTTAGGATTGATGTTTCTTTTCTGATTTTTTCTTTAGAGGATTTGTACAGTGGTGACAGTGGGGTATTAAAATATCCTACTATGATTGTATTGCTGTCAATCTCTCCCTTAATATTCTACAGGAGTTTTTTTTTTATGTATTTATAGGTGCTCCGATATTGGGTGAATATATGTTTACCAAAGTTATTTCTTCTTGCTGGATTATTCCCTTTAGTATCATGAAGTGGCCTTCTTTATCTCTTGTTATATCCTTCACTTTGAGATCTAATTTGTCAGATATAAGTATTGCAACCCCAGCTTTTTTTTTTCATTTCCTTTTGCCTGAAATACCATCTTCTATCCCTTCACCCTCAATCTGTGTGCATCTTTTTTCCTCAGGTGGGTTTCTTGTATACAGCAGATATATGGATTATGTTTTCTTATCCAATCAGTTACCCTATGTCGTTTGACTGGAGCATTTAATTCATTTATATTTAAAGTTATTATCTATAGGTACATATCTTTCGCCATTTTTAGCCTTTACCTCAGAGTTCCTTCTTCGCTTCCAATTTTTTTTTTTTTTTACAGTAGACCCTTTAAGATTTCTTCCATTGCTGGTTTGATGGTAATATATGCCCTCAGTCCTTTTTTGTTTGTGAAACTCCTCATTTCCCCTTCAGTTTTGATTGAAAGTCTTGCAGGGTACAGTATTCTTGGATTCAGACCCTTCCTTAGCATGACTTTGTATATTTCATTCCATTCCCTTCTGGCCTAATGAGTTTCTGTTGAGAAATCAGTAGCTAGTCTTGTAGGTATTCCTTTGTAGTTAACTTTCTGTTTCTCTCTGGCTTCTTTTAAGATTTTTACTTTGTTGTTGCTGTTTGCCAATTTAATTATAACGTGCCTTGGTGTTGGTCTATTGGGGTTCATTTTGCTTGGGACTCTGTGAGCTTCTTGGATTTGTGTGGGTTTTTTATTTCCTATGTTGGAAAGTTTTCTGTCATTATTTCTTCAAACAGATTTGCTATTCCTTGCTCAGTTTCCACTCTTTCTGGAACCCCAATTATGTGGATGTTCTTTTGTTTTGTGTTATCCCAAAGTTCCCTTAGGCTCTCCTCCTGCTTTTTAATTTTTTTTTTCCCCTAGAAGCTGCTTTACTTGGGTATTTTTTTCTACCTTGTCTTCTAGCTCACTGATGTGGTCCTCTGCTTCTTCTAGTCTACTTTTGATGCTTTCTATTGAGTTCTTTATAGCAGTGATCTCATTTTTTATTTCTTCTTAGTTATTCTTCATTTCTTCTTGCTTGTTCTTCTTTTCCTCTTGGCTCTTACTCACATTGTCTATTTTGTCTTCCATTCTTTTCAGCCATCTTATGACCATTTTTTTCTGAACTCTTTTCTCTGACAGGTCTATTTCTTCTTCTATTTTGTTTACTTCTATTTCTGGTAATACCTGCTTTTCTGTCATATGCGGACTGTTTCTTGGTCTACCCATGATCTTTCTTCTTCGGGTGTCTGATTATGTAGTTCTCTCTCCTATGTTGATTTAAAGGCACAAACTACAACACAACCAGGTACAACACACAAGGGTCTTATCCAAGGCGAAATCTGACCTTTTTGTGTGGCGCGTGGAGCTCCTCTGAGTCCGAGTGTCTGTGTTTATTGGAGAGCGGTGTTCTGGGTCCTCCACTGTTTGGTGGGTGCTGCTGCTGTAGCTTTTCAAACTTCCATAGACATCCACTTCCTTCTGAAAGATGGTGCGGTCTGCGTGTTCGTGCTGGTGGCTGTGGCAGAACAAAAGCCTGAGGCAGTGTTGCTGCCTGGTCAGGGAGCCCAGTGCAGGAGTCCCTCACCTTCTCGTTGAGGATAACTGACTCTTAACTTGCCAACACACACTCCCAGTGGAACTCTCCGCTGCTCTCTCCATCTGCCCAGTCATAAAGCTCCAGACACATCCACCTATTCTGCTGCCATTTTTTTTTTTGAAAGATAATTTTAATAATAGGGTAAAAGCAATAATAGAGCTAAGGCAAGCAGAAAGAGATAGAAAAAAACATGATGGACCTGAGAAAGCCTCAAAGATCAGTTAAGAGGATGCAGGGAATTTTAACCTAGAGTGATTTTTCCCAAGCTCTAATCCCAAACTACTATCAATCTAAAAAACAGGAAGAGAAAAAAAAATGTGTGTGGGTTTGTGTGTGTACACATTTGTATGCACACTAGCGACCCAGTTCATGAATTAGTGTGAAAGAAATTGTGGGCTATGAGATTGTTGTGGGATCAGGATCAGGTCTTGGCCCATCCTCTGTGCTCTCCCCCTCCTCCTCCTATTGTGGCCCCAGGTCCTCTGTCTGCCTGCATACCTGCATCTGCTGTTGCCTCTCCCATGTGCTAATAGTGTCAGCCCTGCTTGCATCCGCTGCCTGAGCAGAGAGACTGAGGCTGGTGGCAGCAGTGGGTGTAAGCAGCGGTTCTGACACCAGCAGTGGTGCAAGGGCCTAACGGACCTCAGTGTGTGGGAGAATTTTCAGTAACCACCAGGGGCTTGCCCCTGGTCTGGTGACCCCCTCACCTGCTCCACCATCCCACCAGGGTCAATGACCACCATGTTATATGCTCTGCAGCCTGCTCTAGATGCCTACCATGTTCCACACGCACCCCCTGGTGGTCAGTGCACATCATAGTGGCTGGTCAGTCATTCTACTGTTCAGTCTATTAGCATATTAGGATTTTATATATAGAAATACAGTATGTGCACAATGTATACAGAAATCTAAGATAGTTTATTATCACATCAGTTTTGTTTGTGTTTTGTTTTTGGTGATGGATACTTTGATAACCACATTTCCTAAAGGTAGCATTTTTTTTATAAGGCCAGTGTATTCAAGAAACACATATTTTGGTAATGATGGAGTTTTCTTGCATCATTGAAAAAAAAATGGATGGGAGAATCCAAGATGGTGGCATAGGTAAACACCTACACTGCTGCCTCACACAAAATTGCAAAACTACAACTAAAAGACAGAACGGCCATCATCCAAAACCACAGGAAAGCTGGCTGAGTGGAAGTTCTACAACTAGAGGGAAAGAGAGGGGCTCACAGAGACCCAGAGGAGCTATAAAAAGCTGAGGTACAGAGACGCACGCGTGGAGAAAGTGGGTGCCAGAGTGCCTGGCTGGTTTTCTCTGACAGGATGGAGACAGAGACTATCAAAGGCATTGAACCTCCTTATCCTACAAAACTAAATCCCAGATCCAGCCGAAACTCATACCGAGGGATTTTGGACTGTGAAAAGGGAGAAGTGCATGGAAATTTAGGGGAATTGCAAAAGATCAAAGGCCTGGTGGTGCGCACGGCACTGCACACAGGACAGATAGATGGTTGTGCCACTGGCTTTCGTGAGTGGGCGGGAGACAGACCCTCCCAACTGTGCCACTTCTGAGTCCACTAAGCCCCTGTTTTGGGCGAAATCCTGGGGACCTAGTCTTGTGTGGTCCTGGTGCGTGGGGGAGCAGAGGGGCAGAAGTCTAGAGGCACTGCAGGTGCTTGGGCACAAGGACTGCTCCAGTGATTACCCAGTCACGTGAGACTCAGGAGCTGTGGAGGGTGGGGCCGACTGGAAGGCAAGGGGGTCCCTTAAGCCCTAAGACTCCACCCATCCCAAGCTCAACAGAGAGGCTCTGTGGTGTTGCAAGTCTGATATCATAAGGCTGAATCCAACACAGAAGTTCTCCTGGCATAGGGAAAATGCCAAGACAAGGGAAGGGATCACAAACAAAAGAAATGGAGGAAAACAAACAAATGGAGTTCAAAACCAAGCTTATAAGGTTTTTCAAGAATATGCTAGAAAAGTTGGATAAAATTAGCGAGACCCAAGAGGAGATGAAAAAGGTCATACTAGAGACACTGACTGAAATAAAAAATATCATACAGAGTCCTAACAGCAGACTAGAGGATGGCAAGAATCAAGTAAAAAATTTGAAATATAAAGAAGCAGAAAACACTCAACTGGAAAAGCAAGAAGAGAAAATAATCCAAAAATGTGAAGATAATGTAAGGAGCCTCTGGGACAGCTTCAAGCATACCAACATCAGAATTGTGGGGGTGCCAGAAGAAGAGAGAGAGCAAGATACTGGAAACCTATTTAAAGAAATAATGACTGAAAACTTCCCAAATCTGGTAAAAGAAATAGACTTACAAGTCCAGGAAGCACACAGAACCCCATAGAAAAGGAATCCAAAGAGGACCACACCAAGACACATCATAATTAAAATACCAAGAGCAAAAGACAAAGAGAGAATATTAAAAGCAGCAAGAGAAAAACAGTTCATTACCTACAAGGGAGCACGCATATGACTGTCAGATGATTTCTCAACAGAAAAAATGCAGTCCAGATGGGAGTGGCAAGAAATATTCAATGTGATGAATAGCAAGAACCTACAACCAAGAATAATCTATCCAGCAAAGCTATCATTCAGAATTGAAGGGCAGATAAAGAGCTTCACAGATAAGAAAAAGCTAAAGGAGTTCATCAACTCCAATCCAGTATTATATGAAATGCTGAAAGGTACTCTTTTAGAAGAGGAAGAAGAAAAAGGTAAAAGACAAAAAATTATGAACAACAAATACATATCTATCAACAAGTGAATCTAAAAATTAAGTGAATTAAAAATTTGATCAACAGAATAAACTGGTGAATATAATAGAATCAGCAGCACAGAAAGGGAGTATACTGATAATTCTCAGGGGGACAAAAATTATAAAGCATCAAACAGACTGTGAAATTACAGCAGGAAGATTAAAGTTAGGTGAGGTAAATAAGTGATCAATCAAAGGACTTGTATGCATGCATATAAGCATAACCAATGATCATAGACACTAGGGGGTTGGGGTATGCCTGGGAGGGAGGGGGCAATGGGGAGATATGTATAAAAAATTAATAAAAATTAATAAAAAGAAAAAAAAGAAACCTCTTAAAAAGAAAAAAAATGACAAATAATTTTTCATATAGTAAAGTTGTAGGTTTGATCTTCAGTCAGGACACATATAAGAAGCCACCAGTGAATTCATAAACAAGTACAATAGCAGATCTCTCTCTCTCTCTCTCTCTCTCTCTCTCTCTTTCTCTCTCTCTCTCTCTCTCTCTATATATATATATATATATATATATAGTAATAAAAGTAATATTAGCTCCTCGGGAAGAGAAATGTGACTTTCAGCTGTGGGGAACAAGTGTAATTAATTGGAATGAGTCTGATTTGGGCTAGAGATGGTAAGGTGATACCAACTAATTAAGCAGAACATGCAAATAGGGAATGCGTTAGAAAATTAAAAAGGTAAAATTAATTACTTCCCTCTCAAAGAATATCTAATTGGATTATGGATGTTAGTAGAGGGATTGAGAGACAGTTGGTTTAAGAGATCACCTGAAGACAGAATGAGGTTAGATTAGAGAAAAAGATGGGGTTGTATGGGAGAGGAGAGTGACTGTGAGTGGCCTGAAGGAATGGAGGAAGAGTCAGGAACTGGGAGTGGTGGGAAGGTTTCTAAGAGCAAGGGAGATAGAAGAGATACATTTAGATAGTTGCCCTGAGAGACAAAACAGAAACATCATTTCAGGCAGCAGGATGATCCTGTATGAGGAGGACAGGGGGGCACACAGTGGCTAGGTGTGTTCACAACACTGTATGTGGTGTGTTGGAAGGATGTGTATGTGTGCATGCATGTTTGAACATGTGGAAATTTAATGGGTGGACAGAGCATGGCTAAGAGAAAGGCAGCAGCAAAATGTAGAGAATCTTATATAAATACCACAATCTGGGATTTATCTGATAATGAATGTCATTAAGATCTCTGACAAGATTTGCAGTTTGAAAGATCTCTCCTGCAGTGGATAATAAAGGGAGGTGGGAGGGACTCAAAATGCATTTTATATATGAATCACCTGTGGACTTTAAACAAAGATTACAACCCAGTGGGCCAGGGATCCTCGCATCTGCCTGTGTAGCATTTCTGGGATGGAAGGCCCCAGGTTGCCGATCCCTGGGCAGCACTTTGACCAGTGAGAGCCAAAAGGTGACTTTTCTGCCTGTGAAGTTCTGAAGGTCTGAAGGTGGTGTAGCTGCTATGTACCTATGTCATGTCCTAATGAGGTGATGCCCTAATAATTATAGTCCTAATGGCTATTCACTTTCTAAAAACAGGAACAAAAGAAAAATAATACCTCTGAAAACTCTAATTTTATCCCTAATGTCACTCTTCTTTCATTATCTGATGCAAGTTAGTTGATGGATAGATGATTGATTAAACCATGAAATATTTTCTGTCTCACTTGTGGCTTTATTTCCTTCTACTTCATGTTTATTCTTTCTCATCTTCTTGACCCATTCCCAGACTTACCTGGGAAATTTGCTTATTCAAGATATCCTTCAAGTTTCTATTTAAAAATTACATGCTACCTTGCCAGTGTGGCTCAGTTGGTTGGAGTGTCATCCATATACCAAAAGGTGGTTGGTTTGATTCCCAGTCTGGGAACATACCCAAGTTTCGAGTTTGATTCCAGGTGGGAAGCAACCAAGTAATCTCTCTCTCTCAAAACAAACAAACAAACAAAAAAAAAACAATAACAACAACAACAAAAAAAAAATAGGAGGCTATCAAATAAAATGAAGACAATGAAAAAATATTTACTAGTAAAAATATTTCATTAGATCTGTCAAAAATTGTGAAGAGTCAAAGATTTTATGCCACTGGCAAGCTGGCAAGTTCACCTGCCCATTTCAGTTTTCCTCAGAAGATCTGAGAGTCCTTAGTTGAAGGCAAACACTCAATGTGTTTGCATTATCAAACTCCTTGGTGCTAAAAGTTCACTACTATAAATACAAGTCTATTGGTCTTTTCACTCAATTCTAAACATTCATGAGAAGAATTACTTGTCTGATATTTACCTTCAATATGTATTTTATTTGTCTTGACAAATTGGTATTCAATATATATATTTATATTTAATTGTCATCCCTTACCTAAGTATATTTTTTCTATTTACTTTTAGTAGGAGTGGAAGGGAGGGATGAGAGAGAGAGAGAGAAAGAGAAAGAGAAACATCAAATTGAACCTGAGATACTTAGGTCCTTGGTCTGACACTCTAACCCTGAGCAAACAGCCAGGTAAAGGTATCTTCTGACTCACTAATCAAAGTAGGACAGTAACAGAAGATATAGTCTGGGTCAGTATTTTTAGAGGCACAAAAAACAGACATATTGTACTACAAATATTATTGCAAATAATTTAAAGAAAGCAATTGTTAAAGTGATACAACTTGATTGATGTTATCTTTAGTCCCCTCCCATATCAGTTGGAAGAGAAGATAAATTTTGGAGTTATTTCTACCTTAAACTGAATTCTGTTGCTTAGTTTATGAACTAGGAAAGTTATCCAACTGGGATGGTTTCAGTTTTCTATGTGTAAAATGAGTTTTATACATAATATGTATCTACTCTGTAGTAGGGGGTCACATGAGGTCACAGGTGAAACTACACTGAGTGGCCAGATTATTATGATCTCTGAACACATAATAATCTAGCCACTCAGTATAAAGAAGATGCAAATTGTTAGAGATCAAAGAAAAACATTTAAAAATGTTTGAACTCTACTAGGTAATTAGAAACCATGGATTTACAGGGGCTAGACTTACCAATCAATTGGCTTATATGAAGAATTGATAAATGGCCAATAGGAAAAATCTAAAGTAAAATGATAAATAAAAGCTCACTCAGCCAAGAGGCTTTCCTATGAAGTGGCATGGGCATGAAAGTTAGTTCCATTTAATTTGTCATTGTTATTAATGATTTGGAGCAGAGATAAACAACAGAAAAATTAAATGAGCAGAGAGTTGAAGATTAGAAAGAGTTGTATGCCTGCACAATACAATCATGGGGCCTGAAGCAAGTTGGAAATCATCAACACACACACAAAAACAAATAAGGTACTTAGAATAATGAAAACATAACTTAAAATAATTTACTTGAATGGCTCAGAATAAATCATTCATGTGTGTCATGTGTTCAGATAGGCAGGGATCTCTTGATACTCTATTTACTACTCCTTTATTGTACTTCATCTAATAGTCATATCATATTCATATATTCATCTTCCTTGTAAATATTTATTTAAATGGAAATATATATATTGTTAGTATATATTCTACTAGAAATAGTATAGAAACTAAAGTAAAAATGACAGGGACTTAGCAAGGATTCAACTTCTTTGTGACTTTTTTCTCTACCCTACCAATGTAGAAAGTGTCACCAATAGCTTTGTGCCTCTTGTGGACAGGAGAGGTCACTAAAATGTCTACTGAAATATACCACAGCTGTTCTTGTTCTGTAGAAACTATGTTTATTTAGTTCTATATTCTTGACTAAATATATTAATATTTATTGTGTATGCATTTATGGTCATGTCCCACAAATTCAAAATTTTACAGTGCTGTAGACTCATTTCAGAAATGCCTTCTATATGATCTTAACTTTCAACTCTTTGGTTTATACAATTATTTTCATGATTTCACAAACTGTGAATGGTAAAAGAGAAAACAGAAGAAAAAAAAAGAAAACATGTAGGGAATATGTGAAGAAAAAAAAAATTCTTCAAAATAGAGATTTACCCTTACCTCAGTAAACATATGGCTGATTGCTGTCTCTGTGGAAAAAGGAGTTGAATGGGGGCTAGAGTTACCAATCAATTTATGAGAGACAATTTATTGACTCCAACTGTAATAGACTTCAAAAAGATATATGCCAAATAACAAAATACTAGAAAAAAATTCAAGAGGCTTTTGAGTTGGTCATAGATCCTTCAAATTATTTTAGCTAAAGCTATAGTAATCAAGGTAAAACATTCTTGAAACAGATACAGCCAAGTATCGAATCATGGACTCTCAGAAGGGACAGTAAGATTAGGTCATATATATTAATCCTCTAAATCAGCGGTTCTCAACCTGTGGGTCACGAACCGTTTGGGGGTCAAATGACCCTTCATTGGGGTTGCCTCAGACATCCTGCATATCAGATATTTACAATACGATTCATTAACAGTAGCAAGATGACAGTTATGAAGTAGCAATGAGAATAATTTTATGGTTGGGGGTCACTAAAACATGAGGAACCCCTCCAAAAAAGGAATCAAATAGGACCACACCATGACACATCATAATTAAAATACCAAGAGCAAAAGACAAAGAGAGAATATTAAAAGATGCAAGAGAAAAACAGTTAACTACCTACAGGGGAGCACCCATATGACTATCAACTGATTTATCAATAGAAAGTATGCAGGCCAGATGGGAGTGGCAAAAAATATTCAAAGTGATGAATAGCAAGAACCTACGACCAAGATTAGTCTACCCAGCAAAGCTATCATTCAGAATTGATGGGCAGATAAAGCGCTTCAAGGTAAGAAAAAACTAAAGGAGTCCATCAACACCAAACCAGTATATATGAAATGCTGAAAGGTATTCTTTAAGAAGAGGAAGAAGAAAATTGTAAAGGTAAAAATTATGAACAACAAATACATATTTATCAACAAGTGAATCTAAAAATCAAGTGAATTGAAAATCTGATGAACAGAATAAACTTGTGAATATAATAAAATTAGGGGCATAGAAAGGGAGTGGACTGATAATTTTCAGGGGAAAGAGGTGAGGGGGAGGGCAGGGAGAGACTGGACAAAATCATACACTATAGATGAGGACAATGCGGGGGAGGTAAGGGCAGAGGGTGGGGTGGGTACCAGGTGGAGGAGAAATATGGGGGAAAAAGGAGTAGCAATTGTAATAATATGAACAATACAGATATATTAAAATTAAAAAAAAATACACAATCTAGAGGAAATGGTCATGTTCTTAAGAGAAACACAATCTTTCAAAAGTCACTCAGGAAGATTCTAAAAATCTCAATATGTTCCCAATGGCTAGTACTATGAAGGCCACTTCATAATACTAAAGGGAACAATCCAACAAGAAGAAATAACTCTGGTAAACATATATGCACCCAATATAGGAGCACCTAAATATATTTAAAAAAAAAAAAAAAACCTCTTGGAGGATATTAAGGGAGAGATTGACAGCAATACAATCATAGTAGGAGACTTTAATAGCCCACTGTCACCATTAGACAAATCCTCTAAAAAAATATCAGCAAAAAAACATCAATCCTAAATGACTCACTAGACCAGATGGAATGAATTGACATCTTTGGAACTTTTCACCCCAAAGCCACAGAATATACATTCTTCTCCAGTGCACATGGGTCATTTTCAAAGATAGATCATATGTTGGGTCATAATAAAAGTGTCTTCAAATTAAAGAAGATAGAAATCATATCAAGCATCTTCTCAGACCACAGTGTCATAAAACTGGAATTCAACTATAATAAAAACAATAGAAAGAAATCAAACACATGGAGACTAAACAGCATGCTATTAAACAATGACTGGGTAATCAGAGAGATCAAGAAAGATATAAAAAACATCATACAAATGACAATGACAACACAACAATCCAAAATTTATAGGACAAAGTGAAAGCACTCTTGAGAGGATAGTTCAGAGCCCTACAAGCCTACTGCAAAAAAAAACAAGAAACACTGGTAATAAATTACCTAAACCTAAAACTCAAAGAGCTAGAATGAGAACAACAAGAAAAGCCCAGTGTACCCAGAAGGAAGGAAATAGTGAAGATCAGAACGGAGATAAACAACTTGGAAACCAAAGAAACAATTCAAAAGATCAACAAAACCCAGAGCTGGTTGTTTGAAAAAATAAACAAAATTGATGGACCTCTAGCCAGTCTCACCAAGAAGCAAAGAGAGAATACCCAAATAAACCAATTCAGAAATGAAAGAGGAGAAATAACAACAGATCCTGTGGAAATATAAAGGATTGTTAAAAAATACTATGAACAACTCTATTCCAACAAATTGGACAATCTGAAAGAAATGGACATTTTCCTAGAAAAATATAACCTTCCAAAACTCAATGAGGAGGAAGTCAAACATCTCAATAGTCCAATAACTATGGAAGAAATTGAAGCAGTAATCAAAAAGCTTCCAGCAAATAGAAGCCCGGGACCAGATGGCTACACAGGAGAGTTTTACCAAACATTCAAGGAAGAATTAAAACCTATCCTCAGACTATTCAAAAACATTCAAGAAGGAATACGTCCAAACAGCTTCTATGAAGCCAGCATCACCCTAATACCAAAACCAGATAAAGAAAACAATGAAAGAGAATTATAGGCCAATATCTCTCATGAACATAGATGCCAAAATCCTCAACAAAATTCTATCAAATCAGATCCAGCAGTACATCAGAAACATCATACACCATGACAAAGCAGGATTCATCCCAGGAATGCAGGGATGGTACAATATTCGCAAATCAATAAAAATGATACATCATATAAAGAATTTGAGAGATAAACATCAAGTAGTCATATCAATTAAGGCAGAGAAAGCATTTGAAAAAATCCAACACCTTTTCTTGATAAAAACTCTCAGCAAGGGGGAATAGAAGGATCATACCTCAACTTCATAAAAGCCATATATGATAAACCCACAGCTAACATCAGACTCAATGGGCAAAAACTAAAACGATTTTTCCTAACAACAGCAACAAGACAGGGATTCCCACTCTCACCTCTCCTGTTCGACATAGTACTGGAAGTATTAGCCATTGCAATTAGACAAGAAGAAGAAATAAAAAGCATCTAAATTGGAAAAAAAGAAGTAAAGCTGTCCTTATGTGCACATGATGTGATATTGTACATAAAAAAACCAAAGAATAGTCTGAGGAGGACAGGTTTTAATTCTTCTTTGAATGTCTGGTAAAACTCTCCTGTGTAGCCATCTGGTCCCGGGCTTTTATTTGCTGGAAGCTTTTTGATTACTGCTTCAATTTCTTCCATTGTTATTGGACTATTGAGATGGTTGGCTTCCTCCTCATTGAGTTTTGGGAGGTTATATTTATCTAGGAAAATGTCCATTTCTTGCAGGTTGTCCAGTTTGTTGGAATAGAGTTGTT
>PVJN01024780.1:0-30738 GCA_004026805.1 Lasiurus borealis
ATCTCTAAATTCTTTATGTATTGTCTGTAAGAGAGAAATCAATAAGACATAGAAGTATCAAACAGACCATCCAACTTCAGGAGAAAGGTGAGGGGGTGTGTGTGAGGGAGAGGGAGAGATCAACCAAAGGACTTGTATGCATGCATAGTATAAGCATAACCCATGGACACAGTTAGTAGGGGGGTGAGGGCATGTGCTGGGGGAAGAGATCAGTGAGGGGAAAAGGTTCATATGCAATATTTTAAACAATCAAGAATATTTTTTAGAAAAAGAAAAATTAAATGGCTGCTCACAATTCTCTGAGTTGGAGAACAAGTGGATATGAGGGCAAGGAACGCTCATTCTACAAAATCCAACCAGGAAGTCACTGCTCCATCTTCCACTAAATCCTGGAAGCCATGAGTTGCTCTGCCACTGGACATTAAAGGCCATTGATAGTCTAAGAAACTTGGTATTACCGTCACTGCTGTTGCCACTACCCATCACCAAAGTAGACTCTCTCCTGTGCTTGCTCTTTTGAATCAGTAACTTGTTAAAGTTGGAAGAGGATGTGTTTGTCTAATTGCTGAAACATTGGTCATGTGCTCACATTCTAGGTGAAAAGAATCCTGAGGAAGCAAACATCAAGCATTCTCAGCCTCTGTCATTTGAAAAACAGTCTTTGCCTCTCACCAAGACTAATTGCACAGGGGGATTCCAAGAACTTATGAAGGACTTCAGGTATTGGTCAGCCCTCTGACTCCTTAAAACAAACAAATATCCATTACAAGCAACCTGAATTTAACGAAAGGGAGAATAGAATCCAATTAACGTTGGTTTGGTTCAAATAAGCTTGAAATCTTTTAGAATGGCAAAAGACAGAAAGATTCTTTCTACTTTCCCACTGAGTGCCTCTGATCCACTACTTACAGTCAAAGAACATCCTTTGATACCTTAGGAAATTATACCAATGAGTCAACCCCAGGTAAGAGTCTGTACAGAAGATTAAATAAAGACCTGGCCAGGTGGATCAGTTGGTTGGAGTATTGTCTCAGACACCAGAAAGTCGCAGGTTCAATTCCCAGTCAAGGCAAACACCTAGGTTGCTGGCTCAATCCCCAGGTAGGGCACATCTGAAGGCAACTCATTCAATGTTTCTCTCTCACATCAATGTCTCTTTCTGTTTCTCACTAGTTCTCTTGATCCACAATTTAAATATCCTGCTTCTCTTATTAAATTACATTTAAATTTTATCAGCTAGCAAATATCTTACAATGGTTAGTATTTTGACAAATGCTTTTATGAAGCTACCTCAAGAGCAGATTATTAGTTAAATGAACAATTGGATCAAATACGAAAAAATCAAGAAACAAACTTTACTATTTGCAGATAATTGTGCCTGTGGCTAGACAAATATATATGCCAGCTAACATTTGTTTGAGCCTGTCCTTCGAGATATAAATTGGTAGATTGGCCTTATATTTTTGTGCTACCATTAACTGTGAAACTGTGTTCAAAGCATCCACTGACAAATTATATAGGGAACATTGGGGAAAACATCTGTTGGAGACTAGTTAGATCAAATCTGACATATTTAAGTGTGAAATTAGTAACATTGAAATGTTTTCCTATTCCTGAGTGTGCTACATCTGTAGTAAAAATAATATGTTTAGCCCTAACTGGTTTGGCTCCATGGATAGAGTGTTGGCCTGTGACTCCAAGGTCCCAGGTTTGAATCCTGGTCAAGGGCATGTACTTTGGTTGTGGGCACATACCCAGTAGGAAGTGTGCAGGAGGCAGCTAATTAATGTTTATCTCTCTTTGATGTTTCTAACTATCCCTCTCCCTTCCTCTCTGTAAAAAATCAATAAAATAAAATAAATTTAAGTATATATATATATGTATGTATATATATATATATATATATAGAGAGAGAGAGAGAGAGAGAGAGAGAGAGAGAGAATATACTGAATTTTATGTTGCCTTTTTCCCTACAGAACAATACAGTTATTGTTTCATCAGAAATGTATCATTAATCTTTTTCAATGTGCAATTTCATTTTTTCTTAAGTAACAGAAATTTAACTAGCCAGGTGTCCTCTTTAATTCACTAATAAAAATAGCAAGAAAAATATAACAATTCACTTAGCAAAGATTTGGATAGCAAAGTCTTCTATTCCATTAAGGGAATGGTGCAAGAGTGGTTGTATGTAGCTCAAACCATGAGATACCGTCTCTAATTAAGTAAATGCTTATTTATAAACCAACTACAGAAAACTGACACATGAGAAGAAAGAATCAGAAGTACTTCCAACAAAAATTGCTTTAATTTTTGATACAGGCCAAGCTCCTCCTCCTTGAGAAACAGTTTTAATAGAGAAGTGTCCTAAATTCTTCCAACAGTGCACCTCCCAGCTGCTCCAAGTAATACATCTTGTCCTTGTACGTGCGAAAGTGTTTAGTGAAACCAGATGGCCCACTGTTTTCCTGTCCTGCAACACTTAAAACTGGCAAGAATATATGTAAGGTCAGAAACCTTACAGCTCTTAATGACATGAACAGACACTTGAAAACACTGGTTCATCCATAATTAAATTAGTTCAGTTATTCTCCACCCAACTCTTACTAAATCTCAGTTCATTCCTTGGCAAATATTATGCTAGCACACACACAGCTCAAATCTCCTCCATCCACACCTCTGTGAAAGTCTGTACAAGTCCTATGCTATCATTTGAAGCACTAAGGAAAATGGGGAAATGAGACTAAATTTCAAACCAAAGTTTATCAGCCAGTCTTTGTTACCAGGTATTTTGAGTGTCATTCCTGAATAGTCAACTCAGAGAGATCCACTCATGCACCAGAACCCAGCTTGATCATGAAATCTGGAGGCAAGACAAGTGGCTGTTCAAGACCAGGGCTTCACAAAGGAATCACACCTGCATGGGAGAGCAGTTGGGGAGGATCAGGCCTGCAGGGGAAGGCCTAAACAGGCAGTTGGACATCCCTCTCACAATTCAGGACTGCTGGCTCCAGACTGCTTGCATGCCTACCTTCCTGATTGCCTAACTGCTTCTGCCTGCCAGTCTGATCAACCCCTAACCACTCCCATCCCAGCCTGATTAATGCCTAACTGCTCCCCTCCCAGCCTGTTTGCCCCTAACTGCCCTACCCTGCAGGCCTGGTCCCCCAACTGCTCTCTCCTACAGGCCTGGGTCCCCCTCAACTGCCCTTCCATGCAGGCCCAATCGGTTCCAACTTCCCTCTTCTGCCAGCCTGGTCACCCCTAACTGCCTTCTCCTGCAGGCTTGATTACCCCCAACTGCCCTCCCTTGCAGGCCTGGTCCCTCCTAACTGCCCTCCCCTGCTGGCCATCTTGTGGTGGCCATCTTGTGTCCACATGGGGGCAGCCATCTTGTGTGTTGGAGTGATGGTCAATTTGCATATTACCCTTTTATTAGATAGGATAGAGGCCTGGTGCACAGGTGAGGGCCAGCTGGTTTGCCCTGAAGAGTGTCCCAGATTAGGGTGGGGGTTCCCTTGAGGTGTGGGGCAGCCTGGGTAAGAGGCCAGTGGTGCTTTTTTGGCCAGCCATGCCCCAGGCAGCCCAAGCAGAGGCCCCGGTGTCTGAGATTTATTTATCTCCTACAATTGAGACTTTGTAGCCTTGAATGGAACCAAGTCTCCTGCTCTCTCCAGATCTGTGGCCACAGCCATTTTTGTTGGGATTTATTTATCTTCTATAATTAAAACTTTGTAATCTTGTGTGGAGGCCTTGACCTACCAGGGTGTGCTGAAAGCTTGGCTTCCTCCATTGTCAGGGAAACACAAGCCTCCTGCACACTCTGTGGCCACAGCCATCTTGGTTGGGTTAATTTGCATACTTGCTCCTGATTGACTGGTGGGTGTGGCTTGTGGGTATAGTGGAGTAATGGTTAATTTGGATATTACTTTTTTACTAGATAGGATAGATCTTTCTGCAGATTATTTTCTTTAAAATCTAAATGCAATTGCCATCCAGTATATTATTTGCCTTTTTGCCCCACAGTAAAACTTAGCTGTCCTAAAACATATGACGGATATGTCTTGTGATCATCCAGTTAATAGAATTATTTTTACATCAATGATAATTTTTATCACATTTCAAAATAATCAACTCACATGAGAAATTATTTCAATTTCTGCTGATTCCTAAGCATATGAACTAGTGCCCAGCAAATGTCAATGTGACCTCATCTACTGAGAGGACTGGTTTATACCAGATCACTTTTTACATTTTTTATGGCTTCATAACTTTTTGTAAGATAGAAAACATCAAATGTCCTTTTTTTTTAATATACAGTATATTTTTATTGATTTCAGAAAGAAAGGGAGTGGGAGAGATACAAACATCAATGATAAGAGAGAATCATTGATCTGCTGCCTCCTGCATGCCCCTTACTGGGGTTCAAGCTTGTAACCTGGGTATGTGCCCTTGATTGGAATTAAACCTGGGACCTTTCAGTCTGCAGGCTGATGTTCTATCCACTGAACCAAACTAGGTAGGACCAAATGTCTAATTTATATTCCTAGAGAAATGTGAAATGTTTCAAACATTTATGTAATTAACTTGACAGTGCTTTTTAAAAATTAATTTATTATCACCAGGAAAATTATCGATTTAAGTGAAGTATATCCACCTGAAGATTATATGGATATTACTTAACTTACCCAAATTCAATTGTGTCAAATAAAGCATCTTTCAAAAAAAAAAAAAAACAGACAAAGGAAAGAAAGCATCTTTTATTAAAAATCACATATAAAGAAAAAACCTGGCTTGATTTACATTTGTAAGGATTAGTCTGCCTTCTTCTTTATACCTAAATTCAATTTACGTCAGCAATCTATTCCTGCTCTACTTTCTCTTCTTTCAGTTCCTAAGCCAGACAAAATCTGGATTCGTTAAGACCTGAATGGGAAGTGCATGAGGGACCAGGGAAGGCAAAGTGTTACCTCAACCATTAAAGTTTCCTTGAAGCCAGTGCCTTAAGTCTATTCTTCTATTTATTTTCCCTGCACTCTGGCTCTTGATATTCCCTTAAGTTCAGAACTGCTCAGATTTTGAACTCTCTGGCCAATCTTATCCTTGGCCATGGGTTCCTTCCTGAGTCCTAGCAGGGTATCTGATTTCCAGATTCAAGTAACCCCTAAGTCAGTGGTTCTCAACCTTTCTAATGCCGTGACCCTTTAATACAGTTCCTCATGTGGTGATGACCCCCAACCATAAAGTTATTTTCATTGCTACTTCATAACTGTAATGTTGCTACTGTTATGAATTATAATGTAAATATCTTTGTTTTCCGATGGTCTTAGGTGACCCTGCTAGTGGTTCTCAATCTGTGGGTCGCAACAATAGCATTTCAAACTGAGTCTATTATACTTGAATGTTTCTGGGTTCCTTACCACCGAGTAGTTTGACATCCGTATCCAACTGAAATCATAATGCTAACGTAGGAAAAAAAATCTCATGGAACACAGCATAATTTTATAGATGAGAAAACCAAGCTCAGATAGATTCATCAGAACTGTATGGCAAATTTGTCATAGATTTAAAACAAGCCAAATGTAATGTCTTCTAGACTTTGTTTACCATAAAAGCTTCTTTATTTCTTAACTGTGGTCCCAGTGCTGGGAACAGATTTATCAATAATTGTATTTTGATCTTTAGCATAAACATCACTCTAACTTTCATATCCTCTAAGCTTCATTTATAAGATACAGTCACTTCATTTTCACCTGTAAAACTGAGATGCTCCTGGGTGAAATATTATAGCTACTGAAGCAATTCGCTAAAAACAAATTATGTGAATTCAAGCAACAGAGAAATAACATATGAACAATTCAAAGGACATGGGAAATCTAAATGATGCTGAGTAACTATCAAAATAAAAGGTAGATACAGCTCAAATACATTATCATCTTAGTAATATTCTTGGAGAACTACTATCATCAAGAAGTTTCAGGGGAATTTTATACAAAGAACTTTAAGAGTTCCCAGAAGCACAGTACTATTTCAAAAGAATAATTCCGTGTTCTAAATCGCCAACACTGATGCTCTAACAAGCTGAAAACTCATTTTGCTTGCAGACTTCAATTGCTTTATAGCTAAATTAAACAAACAACAATATAAGTACAATATCCCAAAGCTGATAGTTGCTACAAAAAAAAAGGATAAAAATCATAGTACAATTCCAGAGTCTCAAATGTACATCTTGTTCCAATAACAACCCACATAAATTGTGTCCTTCCCCTCTGAACACCAAAACACTAATTTAAGTGCTTCAAAGCTAGCATGGTTTTAGTGCAAAACACTTATTGGATGCTTGATATGGAAATAATTCAAGAGACGGTAAAAAATGTTTTGGGTGAAAAGATGAGGATTCAAATGCAGATCTATGTATCTTTTTCCTCTTCTTTTTCTATTTTATATAGCAAATCCCAGATGAGAAAGCTAGGCATAAAAAGTAAGATGGGAAGAATAAAAATCTGAACACCTAAACTCCAAGCCTTCAACAGAAATATAACAATAGCAAGGCAAGATAAAGGCTGAGATTTGCTTGGTCTCAGGTCCAGTAGGTGGGTGCTCCTTTTGCTTAAAACCCTTTTGTGCATGCATCTCTAAACAAAGTACATAAAATTAACATTTCTTATAAACTATCTTTAAAAAAATAACAAAATGAATTTCAATTTGAAGACGTTAGCTTTTTTTGCTTTGAAGAAATTAGATATAGACTTCTGAGCTAATGAGAGATAAAAATATATTTCATATTTATGTCCAACATTAAAAAGCACTGTGTCTGTGTTCAATGTTTTCTCTATTAAGAAGTCATAGTGGCCGAAACTGGTTTGGCTCAGTGGATAGAGCGTCGGCCTGTGGACTTGAAAGGTCCCAGGTTCAATTCCGGTCAAGGGCATATACCTTGGTTGCAGGCACATCTCCAGTGTGGGGCGTGCAAGAGGCTGATGGATGTCTCTCTCTTATCGATGTTTCTAGCTTCTCTGTCCCTCTCCCTTCCTCTCTGTAAAAAATCAATAAAATATATTTTAAAAAAGTTAATAGTGTCATGGATTTTATTTTTTCTTACAGTGTTAATCTCAAAAATACAACAATGTGGGGAAAAAAAACACAGGTCATCTGTCAGTCCCCCTTGTTACATTTATGAAAATCTCAGGAGGAAAAGTTCATCGAGCAACTGTTTGGTTCCTGTTTTGATGCTGAGGGCATTACATACAATATTTGACACAACCTTGGAAAGTAGAAATATTATTGGCCTGCTGTTAGTAAAGATACTATTGTGGTTTAGATAGCATGAATACGAATTCAAACCTAAATTTTTCTGACTTCAAACCCAATCTTTCTGCACAGGAACTGTGCTGCCACTGAAACCGCAGGTAATCCACCAAATATGTGAATTAGACAACGGTATATCGCATAACTAAAAATATCATAAAACCTCATTTAATTAAATGTACTTGTAGCTAAGAGAAAATGCTTACCGTATTTTCTGGTGTATAAGACAACTTTTTAACCCAGGAAAATCTTCTCAAAAGTCGGGGGTCGTCTTATAGGCTGGGTGTCATCTTATAGGGCAAGTATATACCAAACTATATTTTAACTGGAAAAGTTGGGGGTCGTCTTAAATGCCCAGTCATCTTATACACTGGAAAATACGGTACATAATATTTTAAATCATCATGTGACAATATTTTCCATTGATTTTTAGAGAGAGTGGAAGAGAGAGGGAAAGATAGAAAGTAACATCCGGTGAGAGAAATATATCAATTGGTTGCCTCCTGCACGTGCCTGGCCAGAGCCCAGGGAGGAGCCTGCAACCAAGGTACTTGCCGTTGACCAGAATCAAACCTGGGACCCTTTGGTCCGCAGTCCAGCGCTCTAGCCACTGAGCCAAACTGGGTAGGGCCCTACAGAATTGTTTTAACAGTTACGTTATCCTGTGAAAAACACCATGATTATTGTTTATTATTAAAATATCACTGATGCATATACAACTAATAAACTATTGAGCAATTTAGAAAAATCCCCAAACTATTGAGTGCATCAAATTTCTGAATATGTATGGCTCTCTTATATTCCCATGCATTTCCCTACTAGAAGGGACAGATAACAGTAGGCTGATTCCACAGACGAGATCCCAACAAGCCATCACAAGATGCAACTTCGAGTCGATTTTCTACTATGAGAAGCATTTGCTCCAACCTTCCCTTTGGAACAAGTCTATAAGGGACTGCTAACCAGAAGCTTGGATACAAGTATGCGGCCAAGGAACAGCATTTTCTGTGTGGCACTAACTAGTACCTAGAGCGAACTAAGTCATGTTGACCTCACTGAAATCAATCTGTCATCAAGTGAACTATCTGGCTTCAATAATCTATGACCTCTTGGTGGCTTCTCGAGAAACCCACGAGTTAGTTATATGTATAAGTTCCAAAGATAGCCGCAGATATTCAGTTACCCAAACCTCAGTCACACATGAGAATGTTAGAAGAAACCTTCAAACCTACTTTCAATCCAGAATCACTGATTTATATTGAAAAAAATATCTGATTTATAGTGAAAAAATGCAAGTGTTGGTTGCTGCTTTATCATGCTGAGACGGCAATAATCCACATAATTATTCAACATTCGGGAGCCTTTTAAAGTGAGATATCCACTCCTTCAAGACTCTGAACTTGGCTTTACTTTCAGAAAGGAGGGCTTGGCATGAGATTCATTTACCTCAAAGCCACATTACTGCTGAGTGAAGTAACAAAAGTAGATTATTTAAGCATGACAGCCTGCTAGGCAGCACATTTCTGAGTGGTTATCATCGTGGCTGTTGTAAGGCCCCGGGCCAAAAACAAAGTGATTCACCAGAGCTGCATAAATCAGCTGGAGATTGTTTTGTTAGCCTTCATATTACCATTGTGAAATGGAATTAATATAGACTAATAAAGATCTGCTACGTGCTAAACTCTTCCTGTGCCTTCTCCCCACTTTCTCAACGGCCTTTGATTTGACATGTACCACAGGAGAGAAACTATGTATAAAACTCTCTAGCTGAAACAAATTTTGCAGCTTACACCTGGTTTCTGACTACTCTACCAAGTAAGTAATCTATGGACACCAGGTACATTGTCAAAGCCACCCATGGAATAAGTAAGGCAGAAGGGCTATTGTGTGCAAGGACGTTAAGAAAGGGAAAGGTTGCCGAGACCAGTTTGGCTCAGTGGATAGAGTGTCGGCTTGCGGACTGAGAGGTCCCAGGTTCGATTCCAGTCGGGGGCATGTACCTTGGTTGCGGGCACATCTCCACTGTGGGGTGTGCAGGAGGCGGCTGATCGATGTCTCTCTCTCATTGATGTTTCTGACTTTCTATCTCTCTCCCTTCCTCTCTGTAAAAAATCAATAAAATATATTTTTTTAAAAAAAGGGAAAGGTGTTTTTCATACACTCAAAGAGAAGATGTCAGCTTTAAAGAACTTTTAGAGAAGGCTCATTGCCAATCTCCAACAGGCAAATGTGAGTTACCTTCTTGGGTAGCTACAGAGAGCTATGCCTGAGCAGCATGCAACTGTGCAGATTACCAAGGAACCTCAGCCTTCTGCCCGCTCTACCTGGAATTTAGTAAACTTCAAAGAAATGAAAAAGCTTAGTCATGAACCAAAAAGAATATCTATTCTAATAGAAGAGTAATATGCTAATTAGACCAGGAGACCTTCCGGAGACCTTCCAGATGTCCTTCCAGACAAAGCCATGGTGGCGGGACCAAGGCGGAGGCAATTAGGGGCAATAAGGATGGCAGGAGAGAGCAGTTAGGAAGGTCAGACCAACAGCATAGAGCAGTTAGGGAGATCAGGTCAGCAGGGGATGGCAGTTGGGGATGATCAGACAGGCAGGCAGAGGCAGTTAGGGGTGATCAGTCAGGCAGAGAGATTGGGGGCAATCAGGCAGGCAGGCAGGTGAGCAATTAGAAGCCAGTAGTCCCAAATTGTGAGAGGGATGTCTGACTGCCAGTTTAGTCTTGATCCCTAGCAGACCTAAACTGGTAGTCTGACATCCCCTAAGGGGTCCTCGATTGGAAAGGGTGTAGGCCGGAACCCTCCCCCCATGCACAAATTTTGTGCACCAGGCCACTAGTAATGATAATAACAATAGATACCATCTTGTCAGCTTGTATTGTGCCAGGAATTTAGCTTTCATTATCTCATTAAGTCATAGTAGTCCTAGTTTAGGAAAATTTATTTTAGAAATGAGAAAACTGGAAGCCAGAGAACAAATAATGTCTTCATTCACTTGAGTATTATCTTCATTAGGGCAGATTTAGTACAACTCACTAATGTAGTCTCAGCTTTTAAAATGGTTCTGGGCACATGGTAGATATTCACTAAATTATTGTTGATGATGATCTGCACAATTTCAAAGTTGAAGGTACTTTCCTTATGCCACACTTCTTTTTACTATCAACAATAAAAAACATCTAGAAAAAGAGAAAGAGCCAAAACCGGTTTCGCTCAGTGGATAGAGCGTTGGTCTGTGGACTGAAAGATCCCAGGTTCAATTCTGGTCAAGGGCATGTACCTTGGTCGTTGGCACATCCCTAATAGGAGGTGTGCAGGAGGCAGCTGATCAATGTTTCTCTATCATCGATGTTTTCAGCTCTCTATCCCTCTCCCTTCTTCTCTGTAAAAAATCAATAAAAAAATAATAAAATAATTTTAAAAAAGAGAAAGAAAGGAAGGAAAGACCAGAGAAAGGAAAGGAACAGTATCATTTTTTGTGGGAACAAAATCTATATCTTCAACTGTTTAAAACTAGTGGAAACTTACATATTTCATTCCTGTGTGGTGAATGAACAACTTTATGCTTGTAAATTCAAGAAGTTACATGAAATTAATAAATTCCTTAAAAATAGAAACTACCAAAGCTCAATCAAGGAGAAACTGATAACCTAAATAGCCTTTCATCTATTAAAGCAATCAACATTAACTTTCTCACAAAAAGAAAAACACAGCTGGATTTCATTGTCACTATCTTCATCTCTCCCTCCCCGCCCCCCGCCCCAATTTTTATTTTAAAATTATTCTCATGTCAATCCGTCTTCTGCTACTACCTGGCTAAAGCCTTTTTCTGAATTTAGAATTGTTAAAACATGCTGGCATAATCCTATAATCACCTAATAAACATTTTTGCAAACAGCAAAGAATAAAAAGCAAAAGTTGCAGTATTGATATAGGGCTATATCACAATGGCATAAAATATATAAATATGTATGTATTAAAGTATCAGGAAATGTCCACATCTAACTCTTAATAATGGCTACCTCTAGGGAATGTGTTAGGAAGAGCTAGGAATAAGGGGGGAAGATTTTATTTTTTACATTATTAATTTCCACGTTGTTGGCCTTTTCTTTTGTATTGGCATGGATTTCTTTTATAATTTACACTTTATCAGCATGATAATGAGGAGGGGAAACTGAAGAGGAAAAGAATGGGAAAGGAGGAATTTCTTTCTCTGAGCCTTTGTTCATCCTATTTCTTCAAAAGCCCATTGGGAGACTTTCTCTTTTTTTTTAATGTTTTTATTGAATTCATAGAGGCATGTGCCCTTGACCAGAATCGAACCCGGGACCCTTCAGTCCACAGGCCAATGCTCTTTCCACTGAGCCAAACCACCTACGATGAGACTTTCTTTTCTACATGAGGTCTCAACAGAACTCTTAGCTCCGGAGGTCTGTGCTATGTATTTGTAATTTAGAAAAGTCTTCCTTGAAATATTAGACCCTGAATAGCAAGGTTATCGGGAAATGTTTATCATGATACTCCTAACACCCCATATTTGCAAAAAGTGGGTTGTTCACAAAACATCTGCACCACATTATCTACATTATAAAGAAAGGAATAAAGAAGATTCTAATTTGAGAATCACAAAGCTTCATTAAGTACTATAATCTTAAACTTCTGGGTCAATTAGGCATTCAATGGAGGGAAAAACACAATCTTAGAAAATTATTTAGTATTCATCTTAAAAAGGAACTCTTTAGGGTTATTTGAACATGACTACTTTTTTCAAAAAAGCAACCTAAATTTTAAAAATTATTAAAACTCGTATTAACAACTAAAAAGTGATTCTGTCCAGTGACACCTGTGCTCATCAACCCACTGCTGTACCATTTTCTGCAAAAAGCCTGCCCAGCACTCTTGTGGATGCTTCAAACCCATGTAATAAGCATAGAGGAAAGATCATCTAAACTATGAATGCCACTGCACTCAGACTTCCTGTGTGTCGGAAACCAAACATTGTTCTCACTAAATGGATGTAAACAGGAGGCCAGAAGGCTGGTCAACCATAACTGCTCTGAAAGGTCAGAGCTAATCACTCACTGTTTAGATGAAAACATTGTTAGCTGAAGCAGCCTCTACCTGTTTGTTTCATGTTAATTTCTGTTTTGTTATTTCCTGCCTAAAGGTTAGGGGTGTGTCCCAAAGCCTTAATAAAAGGGAGAAAAAGGCCAGAGCAAGTGGTAGTCCTTCCCACTAGAGGAAGGCTCCCACCTGGCCCCCCAATATCACCAAATTAATATTTCATAGTCTCTCATTTCGTTTGCGTGCGGCCTCCTTCAGAACCCGAACCCTGAACCGGGAACCCTGAACCACACAGGACGTGGAAAAAGGTTCCCACACCTGTGCTTTTCATTGATGGTAAGGAAGAGATAGGAGTTTTTTAATGTATATGAAGCCATGACAACAATACACACCTTAAAGAGCTAATCTTCAATGTTGAACTGTTTTCCATTCTGCATTGATACTTGTATAGTTGGTGATGACACCGATATTTGGATATTTATCATTTACTTGAAAATAAATAGATGTATCAAAACAATTAGATATGGTATATCAAAAATTTTATTAATGAGGGCTAAAAATTAATTTTATAATGCTAAGAAAAATATTATACCCGCATTTTACTGTACTCCAAGCAATTATTGTATGCATACCAGTATCTAAAACATATGGTGTAATGTTATCTTAACTATTAAAATATAATAGAAGAGATTTGGTTTTATTCAGATGCAGAATTAAATATAGACAGGCTTTTGCAATTTCCTATTGATTTTCCAACATAAATGTGCCTTGCGCGCCACCTAGAGGAAAAATGCAAAATTTCTATTGAACATAAACACTTGTACTGGTTATAGAGACTGAACAATATAATCAAGTTGTAATAAAGGAACTTGAGAGAATTTAATGTAGTCCTGATAGAATATTACTTCCAGTATCTAAATGAAGTCAGATGCCAATTGTAATCTGACAGGAATAATTATAGTTGCAATTATTTAAAATTCTTCTTGAGCCAAAACCGGTTTGGCTCAGTGGATAGAGCATCAGCCTGGGGACTGGAGGGTCCCAGGTTCCATTCCCGGCAAAGGCATGTGTCCTGGTTGCAGGCACATCCCTAGTGGGAGGTGTGCAGGAGGCGGCTGATCGATGTCTCTCTCTCATCCATGTTTCTAACTCTCTGTCCTTCTCCCTTCCTCTCTGTAAAAAATCAATAAAATATATATTTTTTAAAAATTCTTCTTGAACGTAATTCAAACTCTAATTTCCCTTAGAAAATTGGGGAGCCTTCAGCTAGATTTTATTTTGACATTAAGCTAAATTCTAATTATTTTAAATTAAATGTGGCACTTGTGTTACCAATAAATAGTTTCAACGATATGAAAAAACCTTTCTCTCTTGTTTTTCATATTTTTTTAAAAAAAAGTATTACTGATTGAAAAATTGAAATGTAGATTATAAGAACTTCAAAACCTAAGTGCCTTATTACCAGCATAAAAATATAATCAAAGTCCATCATCAAAGATTTTTATCAAGTATCTTTCTGGGCCTCGTAGTATTATCTAGCAAAGTCAGTTAACAGTAACACTACTTTCTGCGAGTAAACATTTTTAATAGGCAACTCGGTCTTTCTGGCATATATTCAAACTAAGTAAACACACTTTTTTAAAAATGAGAAGAGGCTCACTCCTTTTACTATGCTATATTAAAAGCACTTACTCTGACCAAGACCGCTTTGGCTCAGTGGATAGAGCGTCGGCCTGCGGACTGAAAGGTTCCAGGTTCGATTTCAGTCGGGGACATGTATCTTGCTTGCGGGCACATCTCCACTGTGGGGCATGCAGGAGGCGGCTGATTGATGTCTCTCTCATCGATGTTTCTGACTTTCTATCTCTTTCCCTTCCTCTCTGTAAAAAATCAATAAAGTATATTTCAAAAAATAATAATAATTAAAAAATAAATAAAAGCACTTACTCTGGAATGAATCTCTGTGCCTTCATTTCTTCTCACTATATCCTCTCTTCCTAATTAGTGTCATAAAAAATTAAGTCTCTTTGGAGAAGTGTCTATTCAGGTCCTTTGCCTGTTTTTAAATTAGGTTTGTCCTCTTGCTGTTGAGTAGGATAAGTTCTTTATATATTTTGAAAGTTGGATGTATCATTGGCAAATATGTTCTTCCATTCAGTGGGCTCCCTTTGCATTTTGTTGATGGTTTCTTTTGTTGTGCAAAAGCTTCTTACTTTGAGGTAGTCCCATTTGTTTATTTCCTCCTTTGTTTCCCTCGCCCAAGGAAATATATCTTCCTGGGCATTCCTGCCTTACTGTTAACCAAGGGGGGAAAATCTGATCCTAGGAAATACAACTCTGAAGTGTACTCAGTGAGGTAGTTTTGCTAAAAATGAGTAATGGCAGTGCCAAGCAGGTGGGAATTGGGAAACAATCATGTTAAACGCCATTTTGGGCCTCTTAAAATGAGATTCAGGTTTTTTTAAATGGACATTTTTTTCTTATAAGAATTATTTTCTGCTGTGTTTCTCTTTAACTCAGCCGCCAAAAATGATGCATTTACAGGTGGCAGCAGTAACACATTATGAACAGCAGAGAGAGCCAGAGGCACTAGCCAGATGGTGAATGTCGGCGAGGCTAGGGATTCCCTGCCGCCAAACCACACCTGAATTTGTATCCGACCAGCTTATGCAAAACCCCGCACGCTGAGGGTGTGCAAATCATATTGACTGAAATAATTGAGGGATCTCTTTATTCTCAGAAGTAGCATAAAAATGTCAAACTATCCTTAATGGAGCTCATTCTTAACAAAGATTAAGTCTTTGGGTAAATATAATTAGGAAAATATCTAGTCAGTTTATTTTTTAAGTATTTTAGAAACATCCTTTTCAAATATTTAGCATCTCCATGACTCCTGTTACGAGTTCCTTTGCACCAATCAGAGCAGAGTTCAGGATCCTTATAGGAAGACTTTCCACCTGGGGGAAGAGGTAAAACAAATCATCTCACTCATGAGTTCTATTAAGAAGGAAGGACTTATTAGGGTAGCCCAGTTACAGACTTATGCCCACAGATGGAGCGTTTTTAAATTCCTGTTTACTCCTCTCTATGGTCTCATGTTTTCTCACTTTTTTTTCAGAGATTGCCTTTTCTTTATGTTTTGCTTTTCCTTTATTTATACAACTATTTTTCTCCAAATGTTTCCTATTTTTTTTCTATTTTTTTAAATATGTTTTTATTGATTTTTTACAGAGAGGAAGGGGGAGGGATAGAGAGTTAGAAACATCGATGAGAGAGAGACATTGATCAGCTGCCTCTTGCACGTCCCCTACTGGGGATGTGCCCGAAACCAAGATATATGCCCTTGACCGGAATCGAACCCGGGACCTTTCAGTCCGCAGGCCGATGTTCTATCCACTGAGCCAAACCGGTTTTGGCTTTTTTTCCTATTTTTATTTTATGTTCCAATCCTATAGTATTTCAGCCCTTGTTTTTGTAATAAATTCTTTATACTAATTTTCCCCATTTATCTTTTTTCTCCCATCCATAAGTTTTCTTCCTTCTATAAGCTTAGCCATTGTCTCAAAATTTCTTTTTCTCTTTTCACATTTATTGAAAGAAATACCTCTTTTCAACTTTCATAAAGTGGGAAGAATAATACCACTGGCTATATCCTATAATTTACTTATTTTATGAATGCTTACCACATACCTAGAGCAGATGGCATGTTTCAGGCACCAGGGTTGGGAGGTAGCAATAAGGAACATAAAAATAAAAATGGCATGATTCATTTCCTCTGCTGCTTCCAGTGTGATATTAAATAGATATAAATAACTATCAACACAGTATAATATCTGTACCATCAGAAAAACATAATCTTTTTCTCCAGGAGGATGGGAATATAAGTGAAAATTTTTAGATATCAATGAGTGTAAATGGAGAGAACAAGATGAATAATAATGAGGAGAAAGAGGGAATAGTTTAAGTACGTTAAGCATGGGCTTGTATTGCAGGGAAATTTGTACATTATCTGCCAGACAATAGGGATAGCTCTTCCGTAGAATTTAAAACAGACTCTGCCTCCCAGTAAGTCTTTTCTGCCTTCTGTAGACTCCATGGGAGAGACTGGGTATCATAATGACTAATCCTCATCCCTCATATGCCTCTTCCTTCCTTTGTAAAGTGGGATAAAAATAATAGTACCTAATTCATAGAGGTTTGGTGAGAATTACATGAGCTAATAAATGCAAAATATTTATAACTGTTCCCGGAACATACTAGCATTAAACCCTGCAAAGTGTTTCTTATTGTTGGCGTTGTTATATTAAGGGTTAATTGAGACCTATTCAAATACTCTATTCTTCCCATGAAGCTTTCTCAAATCTCTCCAACCTCCTCTAATCTTTTATTTCACAGTACTCCTGCTCAATGTTACCCAGTTAATATTTAATTGCTCCCCGATGATGTTGTACATTTTTATTATGTGTCTTCATTAGAGCATAAATTCCTTTTGGCAGGGAGCATGGAGTTGTGTTGTGTATTTACTTGGTTTAGTCCGTGGAACTTAACATGAATGAGCACAGCTAACAGGCACTCAGAAAACATTAGCTCACCAATGTAGTGCATACCTTATAAGTGAATGAGTGACTACTATGCAATGTAACCCTGCACATTCATTAGTGGAAAGTGAAAATTGTAAAGAAGCTGAGAAGATGTCAGAGGAGAATGGCTCAAATAAACAGCACCTTACTGTTTTAGCGTTCTTTGACAGTATTAGAAAACATTTATTAGTCATCCACTCTTACACATGTATTTATCCACAATAAACTCATTGTTCAATTAGAATTTTACAACAACCTTTTGAGATTTTGTAAATAAGTGAGGCTCAGAGCGGTCCACAGTTATGTGGTCATTAATAATGACAGAGCGCTGAGACCGGTTTGGCTCAGTGGATAGAGCGTCGGCTTGCGGACTGAAAGGTCCCAGGTTCAATTCTGGTTGGGGGCATGTACCTTGGTTGCGGGCACATCTCCACTGTGGGGCGTGCAGGAGGCGGCTGATCAATGTCTCTCTCTCATCGGTGTTTCTGACTTTCTCTCTCTCCCTTCCTCTTTGTAAAAAATCAATAAAATATATTTTTTAAAAAATAATAATGACAGAACTAGGGTTGTAATCCATGCCTACCAAATTCCATGTGCTCTTTCTTCTATAGTAGCTTCCATTAACATAAGTAAGGTAAATTGGAGAAAACCTTTCTTTTTTGGAGTGAAACGGATATATTACATAGTCAGAACAATTATGGAAGCACAAATAAAGTAAGAACAGCAAGCAAAATGGAAATCTAGCAAGAATTATCAAATTTTGAAAACCGTTTAAAAGGTTAGAATTCAGCAAATTAATTGTAATATCACCAAAATATTAATATTGACATTTTTCAATGGTGGCATAAATGCTCTTTTTTTTTTTTTTACAGGTGGTATGGTAATCCTTGGGCAGGGGTTTATTGAGGGAACAAAGTTTATAATAACAGTAAAGTACTTCCATTTTTATTTCATGTTTTTAAAGGTCAGCCTAAATCCTTTCCTGACCCCGTAAGTAAGCCATTTCTTTGTTAACTTGGGGGTCGAATTACTATATCACTGAATGGAAACTGCCTTTATGAGAGGCCCTTTAGCCAGCTCTGGTTGTACACTTAGTTGATGGGCCATTATCTAAAAATCTGGTCCTATTTTTTTTTTTAAATATATTTTATTGATTTTTTACAGAAAGGAAGGGAGAGAGATAGAAAGCCAGAAACATCGATGAGAGAGAGACATCGATCAGCCGCCTCCTGCACACCCCACAGTGGAGATGTGCCCACAAGCAAGGTACATGCCCCCAACCGGAATCAAACCTGGGACCTTTCAGTCCGCAAGCCGACGCTCTATCCACTGAGCCAAACCAGTCTCGGCATAAAAATCTGGCCCTCTCATTCATTCATTTATTTATTTTTCAACAAATATTTATGGAGCACTTACAGTGTGACAGGCACTCTTCTACAACCTGGGGATGCATCTGTGAAAAAAAAAAGCAAAGATCCCTGCCTACCCTTGCAGAAAAAATAGAAAGGGGTTACGGGTGCCTGGAGAGGTGATGGCTAAAATAGCTGCACTTTTAAATAGTTTGGTCAGAAGGGGCCTCCTAGAAAAGACGGTATTTGAGAAAAAAACTTTTAAGAGAGAAGAGGAAGTCTCTGAGGAAATGTAGGGAAAAAGGCATTCGAGGAAAAGCAGCAGTCAGTGCAAATGGCCTTAAAACCAGTGTTCCTGGAGTTTGAGCTACACTAAGAGGTCCAGTGCACTTGGAGAAATGGGAGTAGTAACAGATGAGCTCGGAGTTAAACACTTACTGGAAGGAGATGGAGACCTTCTGCAGGGCTTTGCTGTATGTTTGCAGCTAAAAATAAGTAGCGTTGAGCCACGTAGTGACTTGTTAAAGGATCATTTAAAAGCAGGAGGCTGCCCTAGCCAGTTGGCTCAGTGGATAGAGCAGAGGCCTTGAGGAATACCTGGGTTGCAGGCTCCTCCCGGCCCAGGCCCCAGTCAGGACTTGTGGAGTAGGCAACCAATTGATGTTTCTCTCACATCAATCTTTCTGTCTTTCCCTCTCTTCTATGCTCTCTAAAAATCATTGGAGAGACATATATAAAACATTCGACAATAAAGAATTTTTTAAAACGAAATAAAAAATCAGCCAAAATGGTTTAGCTCATTTGATAGAGCGTCAGCCTGCAGACTGAAAGGTCCCAGGTTCGATTCTGGTCAAGGGCATGTACCTTGGTTGCAGGCAGAAGAGATTCCAGTCTCTCTCATCAATTTTCTAACTCTGTATCCCTCTCCCTTCCTCTCTCTAAAAAATCAATAAAATATATTTTAAATAAGTGAATAAAAATCAATGGAAAAGTATCCTCAAGTGAGGATAATAATAATAATAATAATAATAATAATATAAACATAAAAGCAGAAGGCTAGGAAAGGGAAAACATGGTTTGACTACATCCAAAATATTGACGGTCAAGTTTTTTTCTTCTTAGGTATGAAGTATTACATAATTCATTAAATAGTTTCTAGTTAATGTATCAGAGAAAAATAATTTAATTTTAACGTAGAAAAATATTCACCTAAGCTTAGATTTAGTGCCTATCTTACAAATTTTGATGACTAAAATGAAAATATGAGTAGCCATGAAAAATGTGTTTGTCAGCTTATCCAGTCATTATAAATCAACTAGTTAGTCAATATTTTTATCAAAGTTGCTTTAATATGCAGAATGATTGGAGTTTTGGGATAAATGGAGGGTTTGATGCTGTTACTTTAGTAATCTCTGCTTCAGGGTTTCCAGCAAGGCTAGTGTGCAAGAAGGGATGAGGGGTGGGGGGGTGGGAGGGGCGGGCAGGCAGGAGGAAGAGTGGACAGGTTGAACCAGGATAGGAGAGGGAGCCTGGCTATAGGCCAGTGGGAGTAGATGCCCAGCAGATCCTATCACAGGATTTGATGGGTGTGGGGAACTGGCCCCCACCCGGGCCAGTACTGATACCCCCAAAAAGAGAAGCCAGGGAAGAGTTGGGTTGCTGCACTGCTGCCCTAGGATATTAGTTTTCCAAGGCTGCCCTGACAGAGTATCACAGAAGCCGTTAGAGGTAATCAATCAGGCAGACGAGGTGCTTTAAACAAGAGGCATTTCTTTTCTCACAGGGGTGGAGGCTAAAAGTTTAAGAACAGTGTGCCAGCAGGTTTGGTTTCTTCTGAGGTCTCTCTCCTTGGATTGCAGAGGCTGCCTTCTCACTATGTCCTCACACACTTACCCCTCGGTCTCTGTGTCATCCCTGTCTTCATCTCTTCTTATAAGGACACCAGTCATGCTGGATTAGGGCTTGTTCATCTGACCTCATCACTTCTTTAAGGGCTCTATCTCCAATCACATTCGGAGGTCCTAAGTGTTAGAACTTCAACATGTGAATTTGAGGGCTGGGGAGAACACAATCCAGCCCACAATGCCTAGCAACATCATCTGAATGATCTATCCGGCTGAAGCTAGACTCCGGACTGGAGCACCTAATGACCTAACTAACCATTAAGCAAAGCAGATGAACCCAAACACTTTTTTGTATGTATTTCTTTTTGTTGTTGTTGTTTATTGCATATTTTTATATTTTCAAAAAGTATCAAAGAAGTCATCATGAAAAAAACATAATTTTATTGCACTTTCTTAACCTAATAAAAGTGATTTGCAAATTGACCGTCAGTCCAACACACAAGATGGCCCCATGTGGTCAAAGATGGCCACATCCATGTGGACACAAGATGGCCAGCAAGGGAGGGCAGTTGGGGGAGACAAGGCCTGCAGGGGAGGACAGTTGGGGGGCAACCAGGCCTGCAGAGGATGACAGTTAGAGGCAATTGGGTGAGCAGGGGAGCAGTTAGGCATCAATCAGGCTGTCAGGGGAGTGATTAGGGGGTAATCAGGCTGGCAGGCAGAAGCAGTTAGGGGCAATGAGGCAGGCAAGTGAGCAGTTGGTATCCAGCAATCCTGGATTATGAGAGGGATGTCCCAGTTTGGAGAGGGTGCAGGCTGGGCTGAGGCACACACACACCCCGAACACAAATTTCGTGTACCAGGCTTCTAGTACTTACTATAATAAAGTCTTGTAAATTGGCCTTTAAAAGTCTTAGCTGGCCTGTGGCCAACCCCAAGGGCTAAAGGAGCAGCCCAGCACAGGGTGGGGGTAGGTATTGGATTCAGACCTCTGGGCCTAGCATGGAAATGGAAGTGAAAATCAGAAAACTGTGACTGAACCCTAGTTACAGGGTCCAGAGGAGTAAAGAGAGCCTGAAGAAAAGGCTACCACTATGGAATGGAAATGCTAGCACTCACTCCTGACACATCAGATGTGAGACTGGGGCTACCAACTGTGGTTCAGGTTCCGTCTTCTGAAGGCAAATCCTAAACAAACTGGTTAGAAGACATGGGCTTTAAAGTGAAAAAGCTCCAAATCAGAAAACTAAATATATATCATCCTGGTTATGACCCTATATAAATGTTAACTAAATTATCTAAGAATGAAAATGTCTCCATTTCGCCGAAACCAGTTTGGCTCAGTGGATAGAGCGTCGGCTTGTGGACTGAAAGGTCCCGGATTCGATTCCAGTTGGGGGCATGTACATTGCTTGCAGGCACATCCCCAGTGGGGGATTTGCAGGGGGCGGCTGATCGATGTCTCTCTCTCATCGATGTTTCTAACTTTCTATTCCTCTCCCTTCCTCTCTGTGAAAAATCAATAAAATATATTTAAAAAAGAAAAAAGAAAATGTCTCAATTTCAATTAATATATCTGTAACACTAATTCCTTTTCTTTATTCTTGCTGCTCGGCTGAGGAGGGACTGGAGGAGCCAGTTACTGACAATTATAAATGTAACCCAGTGGAAGTAAACCGGAACTAGAGAGGCCAGAAGCAACATGGAAAGTATCTTCAGCCATCAGAACCCTCAGAGTCATATGGATTAAAATCTATAATTTCCTGGATTTGCATTCATGTGTGATGAAAATATTTTTTTAAAAAGGTATTTCCTTTCATTTCTGTCAAAGCTCTGCTGAGCACCAAATATTAGCTTCTTTTCTATCAAGCTTACATATTTGCTGTTGCCATAGAAACATGATGTTGACATTTCTGGTTGCTAGTAGCGTCACAGTATTGGATTCGTACACAATGGTATTCTGTTGGCTCAAATGTGGGGCTTTTTAATCAGCTGCACTTTCTTTTCAGATGCCGGTACAATAATGGAAAGTATTGATTTACCATGCAAATTATACATGAAAATCTTAATCCAATTTTCCAGAGAAATAAAAGCACCTGTCTTTAAGGACTTAGGTTTAAGGTTTTTTGTTTGTTTGTTTATTTGCAGCATCTTTCATAGTAAAAATAAATAAATAAATAAAAGCCTTGAAACAAAGCAGATGCCCACCAGTAGCAGCATGGCTGAATATTTTGTGCTAGTCACATAACACAGAATACCATGAATCATTAAAAAAAATAAAGTATAGCTATGTCAGTTGACTTGAAAGATTTTTACCATGCATTGCCAAGTGAGAAAAACAAAATGCATAAAATTATATGTATACAGCAATACTCATAGCAGCATTATTCACAATAGCTAAAGGGTGGACACATTTAAATTTTCAAATGTGTTAATTATAATTTTACTTAATTTTTAATTTTATTACACCATTATGAATAATTTATAACTTAAAAACACGCATATAACTTTACTCTTTCAAATTTTTACAATTATTTAAATAACATTTTATAAAATAGAGGATGTCCCAATATATATACATACATACACTGAAGAATTATTAAGGCAGTGTTTATTAAAATACATTTCATTTTCAGAATTTAGCTAACAGCTCTTAAAGTGTATATACATTTTTGGGGACACCCTGTATATTCAATTTGGATTTTAAATACAATTATGCTTTGAAAACAATTACATTTTAATACTTTGATCATTACCAGCAATAAGACACTGATTATATGAAAATCTTGATGACAGCCTAATAATATTGCTGAAATAAAGGCAGGAAAAAAACAAATGTATAGGTTAAACATATGCCTTATGAATTATATTATCTAAATTTTATCAGTCATCTAAAACACCAATTCCCAATCAACAGGACACCAGACAATAATTAAATTTGATATGTTTGGATTTTTTGCCAATTTAGTGTCATGTAAAAACACTAACTTTACACATATCTTTCAAATTTGTTATTACAAATATATATTTGCCCAGGTAGGAAAATAGAACATATTTCATTTAACAGCTTGTTAACCTGATTTGTGATCTTCAAAACGTTCTCAAATATGTATGTGGGCCTCCATTTTTACTTTTGAGCCTGGCTATCCAAATCTTCTGGATTGACTTTGAACAAAGGACCTATGAGAATCCAAGTTAGAGCACCTAAAGAAAAGCATAGGCTACGAGGCTCATGGTGTTTTGAAGGTGCTGTAGCGAAGAATGGGAGCTCCAAAACAGGTTCTAGTAAATATGCATTAACCAATAAAAACCCATTCTTTCCATTTGTCTTACCCTCATAAAACTTCTAAGATGAAGCCTTCCTGGAGTGGGCTTTTGGTTTGTTTTTCAAATGCTGACTAACCACTCCTGGAGAAAGCACTCCTGATTAGGGTATTTCAAATGTTAACTAACTGCCTCTAGGGCAGTGGTTCTCAACCTTCCTAAGGCCGTGACCCTTGCAAACAGTTCCTCATGTGGTGGTGACCCCCAACCATGAAATTTGGCTACTGTTATGCATCGTGATGTAAATATCTGCATTTTCCGATGGTCTAGGGCGACCCCTGTGAAAGGGTCGTTAGACCCCCCAAAGGGGTGGAGACCCACAGGTTAAGAACCACTGCTCTAGGGTGCAAATTACAATGAACTATCACAGTGTGTGCTGCTGTTTAAATAGCTGGATTTAAAAGTAAACTTTCTGTATGTATGTGCAAGTGTAACCATAAGCAATCCCTGGAGACTTTCTTTTATTTTTTAGTTTAAAACAACTGAAATTTTTTTCTCCCACAGAGAGGTCAGAACTCAGAAACCAAGGTGATGATGGGGTTGGTGCCTTCTGGAAGCCCCGAGGAAGAATATGTTCCATACCTCTCCACCAGCCTCTGGTAGCTGCCAGCAGTTCTTAGCATTCCCCGGCTTGTGGTGGCATCACTCCAAATGCTGCCTCCCTGTTCACATGGCCTTCTCCTCTGAGTGTCTGTGTGTCCTCTCATAAGGACGCTCGTCATTGGACTTAGGGTCCACTCCAATCTAGTATAGTCAGGCTGGTGTAGCTCAGTGGTTGATAGTCAACCTAAGAAGCAAGAGGGAACCAACCGGTTTGATTCCCAACCAGGGCACATGCCAGGGTCTCTATCCCCAGGAGAGGGCATGAGGGAGGCAGCTTCTATCTCTCTATTTCTCTCCCTAAAAATAAAATAAAATAAAATAAAATAAAATAAAATAAAATAAAATAAAATAAAATAAAATAAAATAAAAATCAATAAAAGTTATAGCAAATGTGTCGATCAATGCTGTATAAGTAAAAACTTAGCAGTTCTTACAGGTATTTTTTTGCAGTTCCTTAATTCTACCGATGCCAGACTTTTCTCTGAAAGGTCAGAAGTCATCCATTCATTCCCAAGATGCCTCTATTTGACCTCTGCTGTACAGAACTGCCCTTGGAGCACACAGAGTAGAAAGGACATCACCCTTTCCAGTTAGTCCCTAAAGCTGCTCATACTACTTGGCTAAAATCTAAAGAGGTCACAATTGTTCCTGTCATTGTCACTTCTCACCTCTCAGATCACAGCACACATCTGGGACACCTCTTCCATGAAGCCAGTTTCTCCGGTTTAATTTTATATTGCAGGTAGGAGTAGACTTCTGTACTTAAGCCACATGACCCAGTTCATTTCATCTTTGAGGGGCCTCCAATCGTTGCCATTCAATGATTTGAATAAAATAATCTTTTAACCCCACTCCATGGAAACAGGACGTCCAAACACCATCTCTGTGGGCCAGCACCTCCATTTGGAGCAAGACCAGTCCCAGGGAATGGCGCCCTCGCAGGATACAATTTCAGTGGAGATAACAGAAGGCTGATAGCACAGGCCATGCCACTAATCGACATTTTTCTAAAGCTTCCGGGCCTTTTAACTTGCCTGGCCTTGACTTTTCTTTCTTATCACCATCTCTCTGCATGGGCCTGGGTCTCCATCAAGATCTTGATTTGTGGGGTACACAGATTCCTTTATTTATCAGTTGGCTGCAAGGGTGCCTGTGAAAGAGTGCCTCTACTTCATTGCCAGATAGGCCGAGCACTGCACTCAAGCTGTAGATCCCTCAGGTGCACTGGTTACTACATATGTTACCGTCTTAGCCTCATGAGTCCCTGCTTCCTGTCCAGCATCAATAACTGGAAGAGGCTGGAGTTTGGGGATCAATCACCCTGGTTTGTCCAGACTGATGCAGTACTTTCAATGATAACACAGAAATGCCCTGCACAACCCTGGACTTCTTTGTCACTCTTAATGGGTGACTGGTTGGATTCAAGCAAATGTGGCATACAAAGGAATTTTCCTGTAAAACAGTCCCAGTGCAAGTGATACTAACACATCTCCTAACTTTAAAAATTCCTCCAGTGACTTTTGCACCCAAAATAAATTTTTCTTGAAACTTTTAAGAAATTAACTTCCACAATCTTCTAGCTCTCAACTCATTCGAAAGCATACTATCGGGTGTTCAAGCATTTTGCCATTGTCACCCAAGATTTGTTTGTTTCAAAGACAAATGATCTCAAGTCTGGCACTCTAAGACATTCCATTAATTTCAGGATTCTCATATTTGCTCCACTAATAGCTCTTCAATCATGTGCCTTTATGTTAAGCTATATTACTCTCCCTTCGTCTTCATTGTCTTCACTTATCAACTGAAGAGTTTGTATGGACTGAGATTTAATTATAAGGAGTTTCCTTACTAGGTAGAGGATATTTTATTCAAAGAGTTTCAAAAACTAAAATTATTCATTTAGCAAATATTTCCCAAGCAGTTCCTGTCTTATTAACAATGTGTTTACTGCTAAATATACCAGAGTGAATGATGCAAGCACAATCTGCCAGGCTATTGAGGGATTCTGAGAAGTACATGAGCATTAGCAGTGAATACCATAAAGATCAAGTTCTTCATGCTATGGGAGCACATGGGAGAAACAACTAATCAAATTTGAGGGTCATGAAAGTTAAATGAATGAATGCTCAGGTTAACGCAGTCATTGATTAATTCAACAAGTATTTATTGAGAGTCTAATGTGTACCAAGCACTGTGACAGCCATTGTAGATGGGAATGGATGTAAATATGACATAATCTTTATGCTGGATTTTCATAGCCTAATACAGAAAAATATGTGCAGATGAATAATTACAATATGAATAAGGGCTATAGCAGAGGTCTCCAAAGAAGGCCTCACAAAAAATGTGATGACTGTATGGAAGTGTACATGACCTTGAAGGTTAAGGAGGAATTTATTTAAAAAAATGGAGAAGGGTTCTCCAAGGAGAGGCAACAGCTTGGAGAGATACGTAGGAGTGTGAAAGAATATGGCAAGTAAAGTAAATACATTTGGGTGTGGCCAAAGGTAATGTGTATTTAGGGGAAAGGTAGACAATGACTGGAATAGTAGGTGGCATAAGATCTCAGAAGGTCTTTTATGCTATCTTAAGGGTCTTGGATTTGTTCTGAAAATTATGAGATGTTTCGGGATGGCTTTAAATGAGGCAGTAAACTTTCCAGATTGGTGTTTTGGAAAGATATATGTAAATATTGTGAGGGTGGACTGGAGGAAGAAGCAATTTATCTGATCCCCCAAAACACTCTGTGGAGAATGGCAGGTATTTTCACTCATGTTTTACACAGAAAGATCTAGGTGCCAAGTGATTTGCCGAAGGCCCCCTAGGTCATTCCAAAATGGAACAAAATCAACACTGTCCAGACAAGAATGTGGGTGGAAACTTCTATGCCATTTACTTTCAGCTTCAGTTATGTTGCACTTGACAATAACACTTAAAAGTTCTGTTTGCACTGCTGCTCCAACTATTTTTGCATAATTGATTAGGCAGAGTTTGTACAGTCTGAATCGGATGCTTTGAAGCATCAAAGTGCTCCACAATATTCTTTTCTATTTCCTAGGCAAGGTTGAAGTCATTCATATTTCCTATGTTCTTCTAAATTTTCTAATTCTTGCAGTCCAGAGGATTCAATTTCAGAAAGTGGTATTTGTATCTTATAATATTGTCAACATTTAAAAATGGTTGACATTGGCTCCAATTTATATCTTTTGACATTTGTGAGATATTGAGGGTGGCAAGTAATTGTGAATGTAAAAGCTTGATTTGGTTTTGCTTCTCAGTTTTATAAATGACCAACAATGATTTTCTCTTCTCTCCCAAAATGTTTCTAGTTAATAAAGTTTTCAAAAAGTGTATTAATTACAATCCACATTAAGGATTAAGTTCATAGGCTAAGAAAATACAATAGTTTAAATAATTCCTGGAATGTCTGGAATTTATTAAGAACAAGTCTGTATATGTTTGCAAGGGAAGATCAGATGAAATTTTTCTTTATTACAGTGGTTCTTAAAGCGTGGTCCGAGGGCCTGCAGCATCTGTGTCACCTGGGAACTTTCTAGAAATACAAATTCTTAGCCTGAACCCAGACCTACTGAGTGGAATGAGGAGAGAAACAGCATTCTGTTTTTACAGAAGCCCTCGGGAGTAAAGGGGGGAAAACTTGTGTTTCAGACTTCAAAGAACATGGTTTCAATTCTAAGCCCAGATACGAGATTTTAGACATATCACCTGTCTCCTAGTGCCATCACTAGATTATCTAGTTAACAACTTAGCCCCTTACCCGGCCTTCTTAGTATTATAAATACTACCTATTCGCTTGTTATATTGGCAGTCTTCTCTCTCCACGTGATTTGGATGCACGTTTAATTTTGAGAGCTATTGGTTTATAAGTTAGAATATCCTAGAAACACATCAGCAACATAACCCGAGGGGCCCGGTCCAAAATGAAAATGCAGCATCCCTTGATTTAAAAATTAAGAATTTCAAGATGGTAACAGCAGAGCATTAAACAAGGAAGGAGGGGGCCTTACTGAGCACAGGCCAATGCCTGCACAGGTTAAAGCCCAAAGAGGAGCTTCTCCTGGTATCTAACCACACTTGTTCTTCTCAGACAGAAATAATACAGGCCGTGAAAGTAGGCCACATTTCCCCCTCAGACACCGATCTTCGCTCCTGAGTTGTCTCTCTTCGCAGGCAGACCGTGCTCATTCGCTTCCCTCCTCATCTTTGCTCACTGTCGTCTGCCTTCCTTTCAGCTATGTACGTGTATTTGTACTTCCAGACCCGACTTAAAGTTCTCGTCCTCCATGAAGTCTTCCCTTACCACCTTAATTCACTTAACTCCGGTCTTCCTAAACTTTTCAAGTACTTGTTTTATTCTGTAAATTTAGCTTCTTATTTTAAAATATTAATGATGGCTGATCATTGTGTTCATGTTGTTTCTTGAGTTAGAATATAAGCATCTTAAGCATCTAGATCAGTGGTTCTCAACCTGTGGGTCACCACCCCTTTGGGGGTCCATTGATCCCATCATAGGGGTCGCCTAAGACCATCAGAAAACACAAATATTTACATTACGATTCACAACAGTAGCAAAATTATAGTTATGAAGTAGCAAAGAAAATAATTTTATGGTTGGGGGTCACCACAACATGAGGAACTGTATAAAAGGGTCCCGGCATTAGGAAGGTTGAGAACCTCTAATCTAGATGATGCCGTCATCATACAATGGGAATAGCACAGACTTTTGAGGCCTGGGTGTAAATACCCTGATTTATACTAATCGTGATGGGATAAGTTCATTCACATTGAGCCTCAGAAACTTCAGAGGGAAAATGAAGTAAGACTGACTCCATTGGGTGTTGATTGTTGCAGAGAAGCGGAACAATGAAACCATGCAGGAGAGTTTGGAGTTACACTTTATTCACCGCGGTGGCTTAGAGAAAATGAATTCAGATTCTAAGCAAAGCTATAAGCAGAACTTCCCTTTTTATTAAGCAGCCAGCCTGATGTGCACTTAGCGGTTATCTCGCTGCTGGCCTTAAAAACAACATATTTCTATCCAATTAGAAATGCACCTGACATGGCATTGAAATTATGGGCATAGCTAGTCTCTGGCCTACAAGGTTATCTTCTTCATTATTCAAGTGGGCTAAAGGAGGCTCAAAAGCCAAGTTTTTTCTTTTTCTTTCTTTCTTTCTTTCTTTCTTTCTTTCTTCTTCTTTTTTTTTTTAGAATAAGAGGTCGTCTAAGAAAAACAGCAGAGAATTCCAGACAGTAGTTTTACGAAATAAGGGTTAGCCTTCTCAGATGAGTATTAAATAAGATAACATATGTAAAAAGCTGAGACTATATAAGGGCTCAACAAATATTAGTTTCTTTTCAGATGTATTATACCATACATCTGATTTGCTTCAACAGACAGACCAGTGCTGAACACAAACGTCAGTATGCAATCAATATTTGCTCATTGGAAATTGAATGCATTTTTTAGGTATTATTTTACATGTATCCAGGAAGTAAGGAATCCTATGTTAAATGTTATATAAAGTGTTATTAGCTCATTTTTTGAAAAGCACTTTCAAACCTACTATGTTATTAATAATACTTTACATGGGTAAAAATAGAGATATTTTTATTCCCAATGAGTAAGTGAGGAAGAATGGCACCAACAGATTAAGGGTTTACTCTAAATTACAAGGTATCAATATAATTTAATATCCTCTATAGCAGTGGTTCTCAACTTTTCTAATGCTGCAACCCTCTAATAGAGTTTCTCATGTTGTGGTGAACCCCAACCATAAAATTATTTTCTTTGCTACTTCATAACTGTAATTTTGCTACTATTAATGAATCGTAATGTAAATGTCTGTGTTTTCCGATGGTCTTAGGCTCTACAGCAGCAGTTCTCAACCTGTGGGTCACCTAAGACCATCAGAAAACACAAATATTTACATTATGATTCATAACAGTATCAAAATTACAGTTATGAAGTAGCAACGAAAATAATTTTATGGTTGGGGGTCACCACAACATGAGGAACTGTATTAAAGGGTCACAGCATTAGAAAGGTTGAGAACCACTGCTCTAAATGGTCCTTGAAGCTGGGTCTAAACTCAGATATGCTGACTCCTTGTCCATTTTTCCTCCCACGATAACTAAACTATCTCCAGCAAATAAAAATATACCTGTAAAATACGTGTGGAAACAATTATTGTAGTTGACTAAAATAGTAAAAGGAAGACTGATTCTTATGTTGAACTATTTCTTATAGTGAATTAAATGTAGGGTGCCTATTACAGATCCTGAGTCACATTAGTAAGCACATGCTTAGGAATTTAGTGAGATATTTACATTCCTCTTTTTGATAAACATTTTAAAGGGTCCATTTTGAATCTTAAAAGCAACAAGAGGAAAGCAGGGAACACGCATTCAATGGTCAGTTGATTTCTCAACAGAAACCATGCAGGCCAGAAGGGAGCGGCAAAAAATATTCAAAGTGATGAATAGCAAGGACCTACAGCCAAGATTACTCTACCCAGCAAAGCTATCATTCAGAATTGAAGATCAGATAAAGAGCTTCCCAGACAAGAAAAAGCTAAAGGAGTTCATCAACACCAAACCAGTATTATATGAAATGTTGAAGGGCAATTTTGGAGGAGGA
>PVJN01024781.1:0-30741 GCA_004026805.1 Lasiurus borealis
GATAATACAGCAATTAATGATAAGACTGAATAGCATTGTCTGAGAAAACAGACTTGGGATTAAAACAGATTTGATTTTTCATTCAATGAACTGATAGAATAATCTTTAATTGGATGCAAAAATAATCTAATACATATTCCCATGTTTACTAATTAAAGATGCACATTTAAAAATAATTCAAAGGCAAAACCCACATTGACCTTTATATTATTAAAAGTCATGGGTGATAAAAAATTTTGTTCAAAATCTCCTGATTATAACAGTCCTGTGCAAAAAAACAATACTGATAATGGGAAAAATCTAACTGTAATTCCAAGGCAAATGTAATTGTTTATTCTAAAACCATCAACCTAAAACATTACTATTACACATTAAGTGATAATGTGTATTTTCAGTTGTTTCCCTCATCTCCAAATGGAAATGTCTGAATTGCAGTTAGTCATCTTATCAAATTTGGGTCATGAGCTTTACTTAGAAGTTCTGGTTGGTTTAGGGCAATCCATAATTTTTCATAATAAATCAGCTGGAAACTCATTGCTTTCCAGATTTGGAGTGGGAAGGGATGGTGACTATATAAGACTATTATAGAAGGACAGTCAGAACACCATATTCTAGGGACTCTCAAGTAAATCACCAGTAATATTCTAAATTGAATTCACTATCTTTTCTCCCAATAACCTTCTGCTTTAAACCTAATTCCCAATAACCTTCTGCTTTAAACCTAATGACATCACCATTGTCCTACTCATTCAGGTACAGAGTCCCTATAAATTCTTGACATATCTTTTACATTTGATTCCACATCCACACAGTTGTCACATCACATCTATTCTATCTTAATGTTTTAGTTTATTAACTTTATTAACAATGAGAGGCCAGTGCATGACATTTGTGTACTTGGCAGGGGGCAGGGGGACCTCTCAGTCCGGCCTGTGCCCTTTTAAAGTCTGGGAGCCCTCAGGGGATGTGCAAATGGAGGGAGAGTGAGCCTAAGCCATCAGTCAGACATCCTTAGCTCTGTGGAGGAGGCAGGAGAGACTCCCACCGCCGCTGCCGAGCTCACCAGCTGTCAGCCTGGTTTGTGGCTGAGTGGCGCACCCCCTGTAGGAGCACACTGACCACCAAGGGGCAGCTCCTGTATAGAGTATCTGCCTCTTGGTGGTCAGTGCATGTCATAGCGACTGATCATTCTGCCATTTGGTCGATTTGCATATTATCCTTTATAATATAGGATATTTATAACTTAAGTAATCCTGGTATCTCACACTTATAAATCATTGCAATCATATTTTAACTGTTTTGTACATTTAATGTATTTCTTTTTCCCACATACTTTATAGCTTCCCAATTGATCCCTCTGAAATAAGACATTAATTGTGTCATAACAACGGTTTCCCAAAGTCTTTAGAATAAATTAAAACCCCATAATTTAGCATTCAACATTCTCAAAATGTGATCAGAATATAACTTTCTGCACATAGTTCCTACTGATCTCTCATGAACCTAACAATCATCTCTCACTATGGATGAATATTTCTTCCCAACTTAATTTCCTTAATCTTATTTCCACCACTTTGATTAACTTTCTCTATCCACCCTTCATGTTGATATTTTATGTGTTCTTTAATATTCAACCTCTATGCCATGTGATTATTGAACATTCTGAAAATAATCAATTGTTATCTTTAACTCACAAACTGCTTTGCTTTTCTCATAAAGTATGTTGAGCATGATCTATGTCTGGTGGATTTTATATCATTGTTGTCCATCACAGAGTATTTTGCTTATGGAACTACTCAATAAATAAAAGGAATAGATTTTTGTATTTCAATAGAAAAGCTCAGGGGGAAAGAGAGAAATGTCATAATATAAGCAATGGCGAATCAATTACTAAATCCAGACAACTGTACTGTCTTGGCTATTGAGACAAGAAAGTGTCACTATACTTCTTAAACTTTAGTTTCTCCATGTATTGCTTTGTATGGTATTTTTCAGAGCTCCTTCACACAGAACCATGATGACTCAGTAAATACAATAATGAGACTAATTGGAAATTGATTTACAGTAGAGTATGACTTATGAAGGGGTAGTGAGTCAGTCAGTCAGTAAACTTTAAATTTGTAACAGCTAATAACCCAGCATTATATGACCTCTTCATATGATTTATAAAACATTAAAAACCCCTAAACTTTAAATTATATCAAAGAAAAGCATTAATATTAGACTTGCACATACTATAAATTTCTTTCTTCTATAGTGCACTGAACTAAATGGCATATAAACTGTACTATACAAGTCACCCTATTATAGACACCTGTAAAATAATCAGTAAAGGTTAAACTTGATCATTATTGATCAATTTGTCTAGTTTAAACAACTCACAACTAGTCTAATGGTAATGACTAATTCTTGTTTAACAATAAAAATTCTAATTCTATTTATGCATCTTTCATATTATAAAACATGGGAACAAAAATATATTGTAGTGTTTTTAAGTGAAAAATGTACATTTAAGGAAAAACAAACTCTCTTTCGGTCCTGTGACTAGATAATTCTATTCTGGTGTGTCATTAGAGGTTATAGAGCCTGTTGTTTGGGGACTAAATTTCAAGATTAACCATTGGCTCCAGCATGAAGGAGAAGCACCTTATGTCTACTGCTTTCCTGTGCCCATTTCTTACCCAAGACCTTTGTTATTGCCTTTACTCTCTTCTACTCTGTTCTTGTGACAACTATTAGAATTCTCAGTATAAATAGACTCCTTTTACAATGTAATCAACTTTTCTTTATTTCTTTTGCATCAAAAATCTTGATGTATTTGCTTTTTGGCCACATTTTTCATTTGTGAAATTGTAAAATTGAAAAAGTATATTCCTTTTTTGCTTTTGTTATGAAACAGTCTCCCAAAATATATAATTACTTTTGAAACAATATTAAATGTACAGAAAATTCTCAAATACAGAAAATTTGCAAATACAATTAGTTCAAAGACTACTTTTACCTGAACCATCTGAATGCAATTTTCCTGTATGATGCCCTACCACACCCAAACACATTAGTATGCATTTCATACACACAGGACATTTTCCTACACAACCACAATGCAAAGTATCAAAATGAGAAAATTAATAATGATACATTACGACCACTTGGGGTTTGGCACAGATACCTGGGTGAAGTTTCCCAGATTCCCCATGCTGTTCTTCGAAAGAGATCTAGTTTAGAAGTATGAGTTACTTTCTTTGCTGTGTCTTCAGGCTCCTTATTTCTGGAACAATTATTCAATTTGTCTTTGATTCTCACAACTTAGATACTTTGGAAGTTATAAGCATATTTAATGGCATGTCTCTCAATTTGGTTTCATCTGATATTTTTTATTTAATAAATCGTTATTGTTCATATTATTACAATTGTTTCCCCCATAGCTGCCCTCCACCCAGCTCCCACCCCTCCCTCTGCCCTTACCTCCCCCACATTGTCCTCATCCATAGGTGTATGATTTTTGTCCAGTCTCTCCCTGCTCCTCCTTCCCCTATTCCCCCTAAAAAAAATTATCAGTCCATTCCTTTTCTATGCCTCTGGATTCTATTATATTCACCAGTTTATTCTGTTCATCAGATTTTAATTCACTTGATTTTTAGATCCACTTGTTGATAGTTATGTATTTGTCGTTCCTAATTTTTATCTTTAACATTTTCTTCTCCTTCCTCTTCTTAAAGAATGCCTTTCAGCATTTCATATAATACTGGTTTGGTACTGATGAACTCCTTTAGTTTTTTTCTTATCTGTGAAGCTTTTTATCTGACCTTCAATTCTGAATGATAATATTGCTGGGTAGAATAATCTTGGTTATAGATTCTTACTATTCATCACTTTGAATATTTCTTGCCACTCCCATTTGGCCTGCGTAGTTTCTATTGAGAAATCCGTTGACAGGTGTATGGGTGCTCCCTTGTAGGTAATTAACTGTTTTTCTCTAGCTGCTTTTAATATTCTCTCTTTGTCTTTTACTCTTGGTATTTTAATTATGATGTGTCTCAGTGTGGTCCTCTTTGGATTCCTTTTGTTTAGGGTTCTGTGTACTTCCTGGACCTGTAAGTCTATTTCTTTTACCAGGTGGGGGAAGTTTTCAGTCATTATTTCTTCAGATAGGTATTCATTATCTTGCTCATTCTTTTCTTCTGGCAACCCCATAATTCCAATGTTGGCACGCTTGAAGTTGTCCCAGAGGTTCCTTACACTATCTTCCAATTTTTGTATTCCTTTTTCTTTTTGCTTTTCCAGTTGAGTGTTTTCTGCTTCTTTGTATTTCAAATCTTTGACTTGATTCTTGTGTTCCTCTAGTCTGCTGTTACGTTTATGTATAATATTTTTTATTTCAGTCAGTGTATGTTTAATTTCTAGTTGGTCCTTTTTCATCTCTAGTTGGTCCTTTTTCATTCCCTCTTGGGTCTTACTAAATTTATCTATCTTTTCTAAGAAATTCTTGAAAAACCTTATAACCATGGTTTTGAACTCTATATCCAGTTGTTTTCCTCCATTTCTTTCATTTGTGATCTGTTCCTTTGTTTCTGCATTTTCGCTGCTTTCCTGAGTTGGTGGAGTAGCTTTTTGTGCTAGGTATCCTATATGGACCAGTAGCTTCACCTTCTCAGTTACCTGAGGTGGACTCTCTTGGTGCACCCCTTTGTGGATTGTGTGTACAGCCTTGTTGTAGTTAAGTCTTGATTGTTGTTGGTATCACTGTGGGTAATTGATCTCCAAGCCACTTTATTGTGAGGATCAGCTGTGTCTACGCTGGGAGAACTTCTGTGCTGGAGTTAGCCTTATGATATAAGACTTGCAAAATTGCAATAGCCTCTGTGTTCATCTTAGATGGGGTGGAGTCTCAGCGCTGAGCAGACAGCCTTGGCTTCCCGTCAGCGCTGTCCTACGAGGCCCCTGGGTCTCAGTGTCCCTCGGTAATCACTACAGCCCTTTCTGCATGCACTCGCACTCACATGCCTCCAGACCTCTGCCTTTCGTGGATCCCCTGAGTTTCTGTGCACTCTGGGGACCTGTATGAGTCTGGGGCCTACTGTCTTGCCCAAAATTGGGGTTCAGTGAAGTCAGAAGTGGATTTCAGCACAATTGGGAGGTTCTATCTTTCTCCCTCTAGAGAAAGCCAGTGGTACAATCAGCAGTCAGCCCTCGGTGTGAACCCTCATGTGCCTCCAGACCTCTGCCTTTCATGGCTCCCCTAAGTTTTAGTGCATTCTTCCCTTTTCACTACAGTCCAGACTTCCCTCCATATGAGTCTCACCTGGAAGTGGGGTTCAGTGAAGTTGGAAGTGGGGTTCAGTGCAGTGGGGAGTTTCCATCTCTTCTTGCTAGAGGAAGCCAGCCAGGTACTTCACCACCCGTCCTCTCTATGCACATGTCTCCATACCTTTTTGCAGCTCCTTTGAATCTGTGAGCCCCTCTTTTTCCTTCTAGTTGTAGAATTTCCACTCAGCCAGCTTTCCTGTGGTTCTAGATGATTTCTGTTCTGTCTTTTAGTTGTAGTTTTGAAATTGTTGTGCAAAGCAGCAGTGTAGGTGTTTACCTATGCTGCCATCTTGGATTTTCTTATTATGCTATTTTTGAATCAGTATTTAAAGCTATGTAAATATTCCTCGTCAATATTTTAATTAATAAATTCATTATACTATGGTTATTTTTTAAATTTTATTCGCTGGAATAAAATGTGTTCTTGGCACTATTTGTATTATCAAATTTTCCCAGATTTGGTCATTGGAGGCCCCTTTAAGCTAGCTCCCTTGACCTTTTGGCATATTGACATCAGTTTTTGAATACTTCCTTGCTCATTAACAATGCAAGATGCAAATTTGTCTTATACATGTTATGCTATGCCGGCAGGGAATTATCTAGTTTTCCAAAAATACTAGTTCATTTTAGTGGAAAATAATATTTACAACCCAGTAGTGGTGTAATGTCACACAAGCCCTCTCAGTGAACAGAACTAGAGAATACATTTATGCATTTATGTTTATACATTACACACACACACACACACACACACACACACACTTTATATCTGTAGTTATAGCTATATCTGAATTTATCAATTTTTTAACAACAAATATTTTATTTTCTCTATTTTAATTACTATAATTCACTTATCTGATAATGAAAAACTTGTCTTCTATTTTCCTTAATATGTTTATTTACTTGAATTGTTCTTCATATAACCATCTTTAGTCACTGTTACCAGCCTCACTCCACGCAAATTGCTCTCCTAACCACATGGGCTCTAACACCAAGTGCTGAACTGCCTCTTCTGAATGGACAACCTCCTCATCTTAACCAATCTGACAGGTCATCTTTAATGTAGAAGCTCTCCTCACCCTCTTGTGCTTTAATATTATTAACTGGCTGGCTGCTTCTTCACACAGACATCCTTCTTGGGTATTTCACAGATGGTCATGAATATCATCCTAACAAAATTATTTCATAAATGTGAACATAGGAGCAATGGTCACATATAGCTTGATTTGTATTTTATGAAGAATGCAGAGGATGTAAGAGATGAATCATTGAGAATTTAGAAACAGTTAGTAGTTACATCCATCTCTCCAATTTTATCTCTCAGAATATCTTCACAGAAACTTAGACTGTCTCTGTACCACCCTCTTTATAAAACATAAATAACATCCCAATCCTCCTGCAATGTCCATGTCATTCCTTTCTGCCAATTCAGTGCAACTCTTTTTCAAGAACAACTCATCTACCATGGCTCTTCCCATGTGGATGTTCTTATTCTGCTTTCTTCTTGTGTAATTAAAAATTAATTTAAATTGCCCAGTCATTTCATGATCCCTCCCTGTGAACTTCTAAAGTGCTTAGTATAATTACTTATTGGGCATTGGTATATCCTACCAATAATGTTGCCTTTTTTTCTTTATAAACCTCTTTCTGATAACCCATAAACTCTTTGTGAATACAAATCCTGTATAATTATTATTTATATCTCCACAGTTTAAAGTATACTGCTTTACATTAATGAGGTCCTTGAAATACTTGCAAGTGAAGTGAAAATTATCCATTATCATAATTATTTTAGACATAAAAGAAATCCTTGAGAGCCAGAGTGATTCTCATTCAAAAGTTGTTGGAGAACATTTGAAAATTAAGATTAAAAAGGAAAATATTTTGGTAAATATGTTACGAACTAAGCTGCTGCTTTTGGTATGTGAAAAACTACTTGGCTTGGAAACGTCTTGGAAATGTGGCAACACTTGGATTTCGCATCCAACAAGCTAAAGGCCACTTAGCTTGATGTTGAAAATGATAGCATGTTTGATGGTACAACAGAAAACTACTGGTATACATTGGTCTTTCAGCAAATCTGTAGACTTATACTTCTCATTTAGTAACTTTTGACAAATAATTACATAAATATGAATAAAAGAAAAAAATAAAATGAAAAGACTCTGACATCTTTCTGAAGCAGGGTCCTGAAATTCAATGGAATATGGTCCTGCTTATCATGCTTCCTCATTGACATTCAAACTTATACCCAAACTCCAGAAGCTAAGGAAAATAAAATTGAAGAACTCTAAAATTAACTATGATACCTTACTGAAACAACTCCAAAAATTATGTGCTGTTCTTCAGAAATGATTTCAGAATTAATGTAGAGAAAGTGTTTATTGATTGAAATGTAATGGGAAAGAAAGGAATTGGAAAATGATCAATGCAGTCATTGAGTTTTGCTCAGCTGGACTTTGCGTACAATATATTTAAACATTAAGAAATACATTCGAGCTTTTTAGACTGGCTCCTTTCAAACCAAATTGATTGTACTATTGAATAAAAATTTGAGAAACCAATGTTCTCTAGTGCAACAGACATGTGATCAGCAACTTTGTGGTTTAAATTGCTGCTTCCCTAGTATTTTATTTAACATGTGTATTAACCACTGTATCCTCTCACTCCTCATCTATGTATGATCACAAAAAAGGTGCAAAATGAAAATTAGCAAAATTGTTTTATAAATAGCTGAAATGTCAGGGAGAAGAGCAGCAAATAATCTGTGTAATAACTGAGTATGAATGCATTAATGTTTAAAAGGATAACATTGCAAGGAAAACATGGTAGAAATGATTGCAAAGGATTGCAGATAAAAGCAATACATGGATAGTAAGAGAGTACAGAGGAAAATGCTATGGCCAAGATAAGGCAATGAAGAAGGGGGCTTTTACTTGGGATAAGGAGCAAATGATCGAAAAGTGTTAAAGTATAAGCAAAGATTTATGTCAAATGTAGAGAATAGCGGAAGAGATATAGTAGCCCTTCACATATTAACTGAGATTATGAAATACTATTGACTGCATAAGCACAAAGTGCACACAAACACACCTAATAATTTCTTCTGTAGTTGAAAATTGACCCTGACATGGGGATGTCTAACTCGACTCACAGTAGTGTACTCTTATGAGTGGAAACTGACATTAAGAACCTAGAATATTATGTACTTAGAACTACATAATACAAATAATTTTGTCTTATTTTAATAAATTTATTGTCATACTGATATTTACTTCTTTGAAATATGTAATTTACCTAGATAATGCAGTTTTTGTATACAAAATCATTAAATATTAATTGTTCAGTCTATTAGACATCTTGTTCAATGTTGGGCATACCATGACAAATAAAACAAAATGGTCTTAACCTCATGTTCTATAGTTACTGATGGTAAATGAAATGCATATGTGAGTGAATTAGGCAAACAATGAAAACAGTGGTTAAAAAATGAGGAAGAAAAGCAGTGGAAAGGAGGCCTCTATTTTCCTTGAGCTCATTAACAATTTTAAGCAGTGCTGTGGATTCACTGTTTGCTTGCGACTATTGCAAAACAAGATTCTTTTCTCATCCTAGAATGTTTGATCACACAATTATCTATAGTTAAAATCCTAAATTTATCCTTTAATCTCCATCATCAATGTGTCATATTTCTACAGTTCCCATATATGTGTATGAATTTTCAAGTTTCAAAATGGAACCTGTGATTTACACTCCAGTAATTGTTTTATTTGTTCATATGAAATAATGGGTGTATGTACTTCTTATACTTTTTCTTTTGATCTCTCAACATCTTGGAGACAGATTTCTCGTGGTATTATTATTTTACCTCCACACCCATAGTAGGTGCCAATCAAATGAAGCTTCTTTCCAAGCAAGATCTCTCTGATGGGTGAGCAATTAGGCAACTTAAATCAATCTTTAAATCTAGTCACTGTCTATAATCCCTGATGATATGTAAATTTCACCTGCAATAGTCTTTTACTTAGTAATAATGACAAACACAACTTCTCTTTCTCTAGGCCTATCAGTGACTGCTATTAAATGTAGATTTCATCTGATGAGATTTAAAATGAGTCATGAAGGTGGAAATTTGTAACTGGTTAGGAAAGTTGAATCAGTTTTGAGTAGAGCTTTCATCATGATGTACATGAGTGGAGGTGGGAGGGTCATGGCTGAAATGCCACATCCTTTTGCTGTTCTTACCAAGATTTTGTAGATTTTCTTAAATAAATGTTTCTCTATTTGATGTTTGTCCATACAACAATTTTCAGAGACTTTGGGTATTTTTATAATTTTCAACAACCATTTATGTTTGCTGCACTGGAGAAAGGATCGCAGCAATGAGATATATTGTGTGAAGTTTCTGGAACAGATAATGAATCCACTCAAAGTTATAAAGTCAAGTTCTGGTAGCAGAAGCACATTTCATGTTCTCTGGAAAGTATAGGGAAGGGCTTCAGTTAATGGAGCAGAAATATATCAAAGATTCTGGGGAAAAACTCTGGAATGATAAAATAGAGCAGTGGACAAGATTCTAATGAAGAATCCACCAGGGTACTTTCATATCTAGTGTTCTCATTTCTCTCTCTCTCTCTTTCTTTTTTCTTTCTTTCTTTCTTTCTTTCTTTCTTTCTTTCTTTCTTTCTTTCTTTCTTTCTTTCTCTCTTTCTTCCTTCCTTCCTTCCTTCCTTCCTTCCTTCCTTCCTTCCTTCCTTCCTTCCTTTCTTTCTTTCTTTCTTTCTTTCTTTCTTTCTTTCTTTCTTTCTTTCTTTCTTTCTTTCTTTCTTTCTTTCTTTCTTTCTTCCTTTCAAGGGGAAATGAAGAGGCCTGAGCAAATTACATTGACAACTTCTATTTCCTAAGAGCGAAAGACCAAGAGCATACATGGCCTCTGCTAAGCCTATATCATGTTTGCACTAATGTCTTTTTTCAAAAAGTATCTTCTATTGGTTTTCTGCTAAGAATAAATGATAATATACCTTTTGTGTGTGTGAGAGAAAGAAAAAATTTTTCATATAATTTTGAAATTACTTCTACAGTAAAGACAGAAAATTGATGTGAAATGCATCCTTATTACATTGTGTTAAATAAGAGAACATTAAAGATGCTTTTCTGACTTTTTTTTCTAGTGGAAAAATTGTAGCTAAATAACAAAAATTTTTTTCTTAGCCATTATTTATAAAAACCATGGCCTTTATTCTAGTTTTCCTATTGTAAATCTGGAATTGTGATTGATATAACTTAATCATTTACTCTGGTTTCTTTTCAAACATAAAAGATTCTGTTTACACTTATCCTATTAAGAACCTAACTTCTCAACTGCTGAATAGAAATCATTAGGACAACGGAAGTAAGAAAGACTGAGAAAAGCTTTTAGCAAATAACAGACACTCAAACATCAATGACTACAAAGGAAACTTGATTACTTTCCTTTGATTTATTTTTCCTGACTTGTGTACTTTGTTATGTACCATCGCATACCATCCATGTACAAAATTATCATCTTTGTACAAAATTAAGATGCTAAAGCTATTCCAAATTAGTTATTTGGCCCTTAGGAATTTAAAAACATTTGCAAATGATGGCATTTCTTATTAAAAATGTGTGTTGTGGAATTATATATTTAATAAAGGTCATGCCAGTGATCAGAAAAAAATTAATTCAGTTCCTGAAGTGCCTAATTGCATGCTGATTATTTCTTTAGTTACTCTCTACTTTGAAATTAATTTTAAAAATTAGCTTTTTTTTCTTTAATAAAAAATACCATTAGAAGATAACCAGTACCCACATCAAAAAGATAGAATATTACCTGCTTCCCAAAAGTCCACCTCATGTTTTCTTAACCTGCTCTCCTAGGCAATTCCTCATTTTTAATACTACATATTAGTTTAGTTTAGCTTGAACTTATTAGTAAATATAGATATATAGTATTTTTTAATATTTTTAATTTAAAAGTTTTAGTGAGATTAATCTGTTTAATGCAGATACTGTTTATTCATTATCATTTCTACATATTATTCTTAGTGGATATATATTTGGTAGAAGTATAGAACACTGCCAGTATTATTGTACTTAGAGAAACATTTTTGGGAAAAAAGAAGATAACACCTATCAATTCAATCCATATATTCACCAGTAATGTATGCATTTAACATGACACTATCTAGAGAGGTATCATAGGACATCAACACAATCATGGGACTTGCCAGCCATGCAATGTTTGGGGTTCTGAGCCTGGTATCCAGACATGTGAGAAATGCAAGTAGGCTCACACAATAGTGGACAGCTGGTTGCATAGGCTGCCTGTGGATACATCTGCTATCATAAACTTTCTCAAGAAGGAAGAATGAAAAAAAGAGGTAAGGTCATTAAAAATAAAGGAAAAGTATGATATGGTGTTCCTTAAAAATATGATCCTAAAAAACTAAAAATTAAAGATAAAGATAAAAATATGGTCCTAGAATTCTAAAGGCACTGCTCCTTTGTTTTTATAAAAAGAAAGGTATTCATTTATAAAAAAGATTTCAGAATTACCTTCTTCAGAAAATGCTGCCAGTTGACTAGGAACTATCAGGTTGATGAATGACATTTGTCATATCATGATTTGCTACTTAGTAGCACTAGACTTTAGAGTGGGGCATTTTGAGTTATTGACAACAAACTCACAAAGAGAATACAATGAGTGACTCTCTGGGGCGAAAACAATCTTAACACTGTTAACCTTCCAAACATTGTTTCACTTTCTCTGTACAAAATAGAATTCATTGTAAATATGTTATGTGAAAGTTTGCCATGTGCTAGAAACAAAGGTATCTTACTCTGTTAATATCAGTGTTACTTATGGAATCTTTGCAGAAAAACTTATTTTTTTAGGTTATGTTTATAATCATGGAATTAAATATTAATATACTATCTTAATACTATTGTATAATTGCTTTTAAAAAAACAACAACCAGGTATAAAAACAAGGATAAGCAATTAACATTGAAAATAAGAGCAATATGGTGTCATTAATCTTGAATTCTACCACTGTTTTTAGGTACTTGAAGCACAATATTAAACCCGATTAACATTTAGTTTTGCTCCAGATAATTTTGTCTATTTGTAAAGAAAAAAAGGATGTAGATAAGTTTTTGCTGAGGCATCCAAATGTATCTAAAATTTTTTTTTTGTTTTTTTTTTCTTTTGCCTTTGATATTATCCATATTCTTGCCAATGGTTTCCTGGACATTCCTTTCCTTCTCTGGTGTTAAAAGTAAGTGTATTTTAATTGTTGAAAATGTCATACTTAATGGTAAGTGAAAAGAAGAAAATGGAAAATAACTGCTCCCACAAAGGTGTTGGAATCTTGTCATTAAAAACTAATTTATCTAACATGTGATTTATGATTTAAAAAGCACAGAAATTGCTTTTGAATGTTTTCCCCCTTAGATGTGTGTACACATGTGGGTACTTGTGCCCTGGTCATCTTTTCCATCCCATCATCAGCACCCTTAGAAACTGTGCTTCAGCTGTATCTCAGTTCCATCAATCAGAAAATTCATTGGCAGTTTTATTGCCTGTGAAAGTATTTTTTTCCCTGGCCACTGCCCTTTGGGATTTTTATCAATTACTCCCTCTCTAAGAGAGGCAATTTTAAAATCACTAATATCTGTTAAAGTGAAACAGTTGGTAGTTTCAGCCGCAGCAGGGATTTGAAGTAGGATTGTGGGGAAGTTTTCCAAAAATGCAATAAATGCCTGGGGCAATGGCCTCGGACATTAATTAGATTATAGCTCGGCTTCTGAACAGCTGAAGTGAATAATAATGGACTTTGAGGCCCCCATGATGTCTGTTACCATTTTAGAGCTAAGTCTTAGCATTAGAATGTACTTGACTTTTTTTTTCAAGAAATTATACTGAAGTAGCTTCACCAACAAATAATATAAATGATTTCAATAAAGAAATTGGTAAGTAATTGATTTGGGCGGATTGGATACTTTTAAAGACACTAGTATCCAAATTTTGTAATGTTCTCTCTTAAAACCATCTTTTGAGGAAAGGTCACTAGGTGTGTGTGTGTGGGGGGGGTGTGTGTGTGTGTAATTGAGAGGTGGGAAGAAAATAAAGCAACTATTACCTTCAAAACTTGTTGCAAAGTACATTATGGGGTATGTGGAATTGCCATGTTTTGAATATTATGTATGTAATTGGAAATAATGTGTGTTCTGCAGTTTGTTTATCACATTTCCCAACTTTTCTATCCTTACTAATAGGTTTGTCTAGCAAATACTGAAGTCTCCTGCTATTGTAGATTTTTCTATTATTCCTTATAGGTTTCTCAGTATTGTATAGATTTTAAGATGATATATTGAAGAGAAACCAAGATAGTGGCATAGGTGATCACCTAAGCTGCTGCCTCGCACAACAATTTCAAAATTATAACTAACAGACAGAATGGACAACATCCAGAACCACAGGAAACCTGGCTGAGTAAAAATTCTACAATTGAAGTAAAGAGAAGGGCTCACGAAGACTCAGAGGAGCTACAAAGAGCTGAGGTACAGAGCCACACTCATGGAGAGGACAGGCAGAGGAGGGTCTGGATGGCTTCCTCTAGCAAGAGGAAGATGGAAAATCCTGACTGCATGGAACCCCAGCTCCAGGTGAGATTCATATGGGGGAGTCTGGATTGTTGTGGAAAGGAAGGAATAGACAGAAACTTAGGGAAGCCGCAAAAGTGTGCACACAGAGCACTGACTGCTGATTGTGCCACTGGCTTTCTCTAGTGGGAGGAAAACAGAACCTCACAACAGCACTGAAATCTAGGTCCAACTGCACTGAACCCCAGTTTCGAACAAGACCCTGAGGACCCAGACTCATACAGGTCCCTAGAGACACCAAAACAATCAAGACTTAACTACAAGACTGTACACACAGTTCACAAAGGAGTGCACCAAGAATGTCCACCTCGGGTAATTGGGGAGGCTGAGAAAATAGGCCACATAGGACAACTAGCACACAAAGCTACTCTACCAACTCAGATAACAAGAGAGTCTACCTCAGGTAACTGAGGAGGCTGAGATAGTGGGCCACATAGGACACCTAGCACACAAAGCTACCCTACCAACTCAGGAAAGCAGCGAAATATACAGAGACAAAAGAACGGATCACAAACAAAAAAAATGGAGGAAAACAGATGACTGGATATAGAGTACAAAACCACGGTTATAAAGTTTTTTAAGAAATTCCTAGAAAAAATGGGTAAATTTAGTGAGACCTATGAGGAGATGAAAAAGGACCAACTAGAAATTAAATATATACTGACTGAAATAAATATTATACATAAACCTAACAACAGACTAGAGGATCGCAAGAATCAAGTCAAAGATGTGAAATACAAAGAAGCAGAAAACACTCAACTGGAAAAGAAAAAAGAAAAAAAGAATTTTAAAAAAATGTGAAGAAAGTGTAAGGAGCTTCTGGGACAACTTCAAGCATAGCAACATCAGAATTATGGGGGTGCCAGAAGAAGAGAGAGAGCAAGATACTGAAAACATATTTGAAGAAATAAGTATTGAAAACTTCCCCCACTGTTGAAAGAAATAGATTTACAAGTCCAGGAAGCACACAGAAACCCAAACAAAAGGAATCCAAAGAAGATCACACCAAGACACATCATAATTAAAATACCAAGAGCAAAAGACAAAGAGAGAATATTAAAAGGAGCAAGAGAAAAGCAGTTAGTTACCTACAAGGGAGCACCCATACGATTGTCAGCTGATTTCTCAACAGAAACTATGCAGGCCAGATGGGAGTGGCAAGAAATATTCAACATGATGAACAGCAAGAACCTACAACCAAGATTTCTCTACCCAGCAAAGCTATCATTCAGAATTGAAGGGCAGATAAAGAGCTTCACAGAAAGAAAAAGCTAAAGGAGTTCATCACCACCAAACCAGTATTATATGAAATGCTGAAAGGTATTCTTTAAGAAGAAGGAGAAAACAGTAAAGGTAAAAATTATGAACAACAAATGCATATCAACAAGTGAATCTAAAAATCAAGTGAATTGAAAATCTGATGAACAGAATAAACTGGTGAATATAGAATATAGAATTAGCAGCATATAAAGGGAGTGGACTGAATTCTCAGAGGGAAAGAGATGAGGGGTGGTGCTGGGAGAGACTAGACAAAAATCATACATCTATGGGGGAGGTAAGGGCAGAGGTTGGGGTGGGAGCCAGGTGGAGGTTATATATGGAGGGGAGGGGAAGAAGAGCAATTGTAATAATCTGAACAATAAAGATTTATTAAATAAAACATTTTTTAAAAAGATGTTATATCATTAGATACATACAGATTTAAAGCTGTAGTTTGCAGATAAATTCCACTTTTGATCATTATATAGCAAAATTCTTTTCCATTAGAAACCCTTTCTGCCTCACGTCTTTTATGTTTGATATTAACAGAGCAACTACAGTTTTCTTTTGGTTAGTATTAGAATGGGGTATCTTCATTATTTTATTGTCAATAAGATTTGGATTTATCATGAGGAATCTTATCTCTATATGGTCTCTTCTAGACTTACAGGGAAGAATCTTTACTAGTATTTTCTACCTTGCCTGGCCTGGGATCATCCCGATGTGATATTGAGAAACCCAATCAGATGAACACTGATTGCTCTGGTCCTCATAGACAGCCTGCCCTGAGTGGGCTTTATTTAGCATTAGGATCTTCAGTTTGCTCATAAGAGGAAATCTAAATGAGATCCTGCTAAGTTGCTGCTTTGGAACTAATAAGATTCAATTTTCAAACTTACTTTCCTTTGTGTAAAGATCAGCTCAGCAGAAAAGAAGGGGATCAGGATACACACAATGGGCTGGGGTTTCCTGAGAGCTTGGCTCCTGATGAAAGCACACCTGGGCCAGAAATGGCAGAGATGTAGCAGTTGTGCTATCTTGAGTTGTGAAGGTAAAAATTTTATTTTTCAAATTATTAATAATCATAATGGCATGATGGTGTAAGATGAAATTAGCTATTATCTGTAATATAATGGAAATAAATCATAATATGCAATAATAATTAAGATGATAATATGCTATTTCCCCGATTCATGATGTTCACAGTATTTTTCTTAGCTCTCCCCTAAATTGGATGTCTTACAAAACATGGATCTGCCTCTGCCTTCAGTTATTGATATCATTATATTTATTATGTATCTTTTATAAACATGCCATTATTTGGGTATTTTATATTCATTCTGATAATCTCTTGAGCACTTGGTTATTTAGGAGCAATATTTTCTCTTTGTTCTACCTTATTTTTTAAAAATATCCTTTCATATTTTTGGATTTATTACTATTGTTCAATATTTATTTTTTCTTCTTCTACTATGCCTGTTATTCACTTTATTTTATTCTTTCATTTAGCAGTTGCATTATGAATTACAACATGCATAATTTAGTTACTGTTGTGCAAATTTAATTAATGCCATTATCATTCTTTTAAGAAAGGAGGAAAAGTTAAAACTATGTCCATTTATCCTCCTCTCAAATTATTTTGTTTTATATATTTAATGTTATCTTTTAACGAATTATTAATTGCTAATAATTAAAGATCAAAATACCATTTTTTCACAGAGATATTTTAACATCATTTTTTTTTGTTTCATGCAAGCATCTTGTCCATATTTAGAAATGTATTGACAAGTGCTGGTGAGGATGTGGAGAAAAGGGAACCCTAGAACACTGATGATGGGAATGTAGACTGGTGTAGCCATTACAGAAAACAATGTGGAATTTTCTTAAAAATTTAAATATGGAACTGCCATTTGACCCAGTGATCACATTTCTACGAATATATTCTAAGAAATCAGAAACATCAATCAAAAAGAATGAACCCACCCCTATGTTCATAGCAGCACAACTTACAATAACTAAGATCTGGAAACACCCCAAGTGCCCATCAGTAGATGAATAGATAAAAAAAAGCTGTGGTACATTTACACCATGGAATATAGTGCAGCAGTAAAAAAGAAGAATCTCTTTTGAGATAGCATGGAGGGACCTGGTGAGTATCATGGTTAATTGAAATAAGTCAGTCAGAGAAAGACAAGTATCACATGATCTCACTCATATGTGGAACCTAAGTAACAAAACAAAACAAAACAAAAAAAAAACACACACACACACAAAAAAAAAATGAGGAATGAAGTGGATCAATTTGTCTTTGAATTTCAAGTTCAGTTTAGTTTCAATTCATATTGGTCCTTTTTTTTTAATATACTAGGGCATTAATTTTGTTGTTTGCTTCCTGTAGGTATTTTTACTCTTGCTTTTTATTTCTTAAAACATACTAGACACTGTTTTTTGCTCATATTGTTTGATAACCCCACTGCTTATAGTGCTGGTGCTCTACCTTTTTTGTAATTTCTGCTTATTCTTGCTCTGTTTTTGTTTATAAGAAGTTTTGTTTCTTTGAATGATGCTGGCTTTCTTTGGCAAATAATATGCGGAGTCATTTGTGGCCTATCGTGAGGATTCCTCAGGAGATTTTTCAGAACCCTAGGGCTCCCAGTCTAAAGTAATTCTCTATGTGATTTGATTTTGGGCTTTAAAGTCAGGGAGGCCCAATTTGTACTTATGATTCTTTTTTCTTCTTAGGGCCAACAACGGTCTTTACTGGCACCTGGAATGAAGTTAAGATACTTCATTAGGAACTGGTCAGAAGACCTGGGTGTGGGCAAGATACCTGTAGGATGTTTATTAGTTTTCCAAGGGGAGAAAGGAGGCAGCACGATAGAATGATAGGACATTCTTTGGAGAGGTCAGGGCTGGAGCTGTAATTTTAACAAGGAGATCAGATAGGTGGTTTTCCTCACCTATAGCTAAAATTCACAGCCTGCAGTGTGATTTTAAAAGAAAGATAAGTTAGATCATGTAATTCCTTTGTGTTTCTCCCAAATGACTCCCTCTCAACCTTAGAGTAGAAGCTAAATCTTTAGTATGACTTAAAAGACCTGAATTTTTTTTAAATCTCACCTTCTTTACTGAACACATCTTAATTTTTTCTTCAAGTGATTAATTAAGCTGGGACTAATCTTGTCTTCTTTCTTTCCCTTTATCACACCAAAGTTTATTCCTATCTCAATGCCTGTAGTTTCATTGTTTGCTCCTATTTCTCACCATGAACAGATTATACTCTAGGATCTTTTTTGGGCCCTAAACACAGATATACAGATGAACTCATTTGAAACCTGTCTTCAGCACTGATATATTTCATAGCTTCCAGGTTGATTATTTACACCTCACTTCTTATCTTTCAAAGGACTCAACTCAAAGGTCATTTTCTGTAATGTCCCTTTTATTTTTCTCTACTTCATTTTCATAGTTGTCATTTTTACTCATTTATTATTTGTTGCTTTTATCTGCTACTAGAATATGAACCTCATGAAGGCAAATTTCTTGTTTAGTTTTTTTTTTAATATTTGTTTATTGATTTCAGAGAGGAAGGGAGAAGGAGAGAGAAGCATCAATGATAAGAAAGAATCATTGATTGGCTGCCTCCTGCATGCCCCCTACTGAGGATCGAGCCTGCAACCTGGGCGTGTGTCCTTAAACTGGAATGGAACCCAGGACCCTTGAGTCCACAGACAGATTCTCTATCCACTGAGCCCAGCAAGCTAAGCTAGGCTTTATGTTTAGTTTATTGATGATACTCCAATATGCAAAATGGTGTTGAAGTAACAGTGAACTCTCAATTAATACTTTGGAAGAATGGGTTAATCTTTGCCTCAGAGGTCTCTAATATCAGGCATACTTATAAAAGATATTCTACCTATGAAATGTATCAAGAATTATGATTTTGAAGATTTAAAACTATAGATAAATCATTATCTTGCTTTGGAGGACAATTAAGGCAGCATGAATTCCATTTTAAATGAGACTCAATTTTCTTAAAATAATTACTAAGAATATTTTGGCTTTGTTTTATAATAACAAGAGGACTAAAATGAAAAGCAGGTAGTTTCCAAGGCCAATTATTGGGAAGCTTTATTTTTTCTCTTCCCTTCATTCTATATTATTTTCTCTAAAGGCAATGAGAATTGTACTACTTAAGTTGTCACCTTTGAAAAAGAACATGAATACTAAGAATTAAGTACTATGTACAACTATAGTCATGTTTTAGTATTTGAATATATCTGAGAAGTGGGATAATTTTGAAGAATTCATATGAATAATAATGGCTATTTAAATTCAGTACTTTATAAAAAGACAAACTGACAGGCAGGTGATTCCACCAACTAAATTATAGTACTCTGCAATTGGCCTACTAACCAGTCTTTCTTTTTACAGTTTCATATTTTAAATATAAAAAGTCTCCCACTTAGCCACATTAACTTACTTCAAAAACTACCATTTTCATAACATATTTGTTCATTTTTTCTAGAATACATCCCATTTATCTAACATCTTCTCTTGCTGAAATTCTTCACAATGAATAAAGAATTCAAGTTTTTTTTTTCAGAAAAAAAATTGTAAACTTTTGCCCAATGTCTCGTATCATCTGATCCTCTAGTCCTCAATTACAATCTCATTTATTTTCTTCCAATTGGATTACATATTAAGATAATCACATATTATGGTATCAAGAGAACAAGCATTTGATTTCAAACAATTTGCTATCTACACTAAAAAATTTATAACTAGATGCAATTTCTGATTCAAGTATTTTCTGAATAATAGATGAATTGTACACCTGGTGATAAAATGCAAAAAACTTTACAGGTGGTTCATTGGCTTGGATTATTCATTACTATATGGACTATATGTTTCTGTCCCCTCAAAATGTATTCGTTGAAACTCTAATACCCAATGGAATGGTTTGAAGTATTGGGCCATTTGAGAGGTAATTTGATTTAGCTGAGGTCAAGAAGGGGGATCATCACAATGGGATTAGTTCCTTAGAAGAAGAGGAAGAGACTAGAGTTTTCTTTCTCAGCCATGTAAAGATATAGGGAGAAGAAGGTCAGCTAAAAGCACAAGATTCACTGGTGCTTTGATCTTGGGCTTTGAGCCTCGCATACAACTATGAGAAATAAATGTTTGTTATTTAAGCAATGAAGTTTATGATATTTTTGGTATGGCAGTCTGAAATGAGACAATTAATGTAGTACATAATAAATTTTTAGGAAACATCTAATATCTAACCAATATTTATAAAAGTAATTCTGGAAGATGCTAGTTTGCATGAAGATGTGAAACAGAGAAATTGGAGAATATTTTAAAGTGGAATTTTCAGGAATTTTTAGGTATATAAGATGGCATGACAAATTTCACAATTACAATGTGGAGAAAAACTAATTAAGGAGCCCTTTGAATATATTCTCCTTTTTTCCTTTAATCTTTATATTCTGGTTCATTGGCTAGTTTCCATTCTCACAGCATTCTGGCATGGCTTATAAGAGAAACCTCACAAGACAAAGTTTTACCTTTAAACTATAGTAATAAATTGAAGGGACCCCTATTTTGTCATCAATGTATTTCCTAGGTGAGATATGACCTTATTTTGTAAAATAGTGCTTAATTTGGTATTATTTCTATTGCTTTTTTATTTTCTACATATCTTTAGCATTTTCTTTCATTCTTCAGTTGTTTTTTTTATATGTGAAATTAAGATGAACTAAACCACCCCACTTGGGATCAACATTGATTTTCCTGCTTTTCTGCTAATTGCACCAGGGCTATCCCATGTCTCCTTTCTTTCTCCTCTGAAATGTCTCAAGCAGTTTTTATCTCTAACTTGTTTTAATTGTAATGTATTCCACTTTATAGATATGTCAATCTTTTCCCTTAAAGCAGTAGAATAAACACCCAATTTTCAGGACCTTGATTTAATAGACTGGATTTAAGGAACAAACTTTCCAGTCCCCTTATGCATTTGTGAAAATTAATTTTAAAATGATTTTAAGCAAGATAGACTTATCATTAAATTAACAGGATTTTTTTTTATTATTAATTCTCTCTTTTAACAAATTTCAGTAAATAGGTCATAGGCTCTATTTGGAAAAAACACTGGAGTAATTTCACCAACATAAATATTACATAACTAGAGCCCCATTGCATGAAGATTTGTGCAATAGGCCTTCCTTCCTCTGGTTGCTGGTATCAGTTTTCCTTTGTCACCTGGAAACCAGGCCTTCACTCTGGCAGGTGCCTTCTGTCATTGTTCAAGCTGGAGCCTTCAGTCTTCTCCACTTCAGCTGGAGTGCTGCTCCTGTAGGTCCCTCTACCCACTGCCTTGTCCCACATAGCAGGCATCCCACCCTTTCCAACACATGCAAATTAAGCATGCATATGCAAATTAACTCTCCATCATTTTTGTTAATTTGCATATTCGCTCCTGATTAGCTAGTGGGCATCACGGAGGTAAGGACAATTCACATGTTTCTTTTTTGTTACTGTAGATAATTATATTCTAGATATTTAAATACAAGAAGCTCATAATCAATGTTTATGAATAATTAATATGTTATCGCACTTGGGGTAATTGGTTCTGTTTTCGAGTGCCTGAGTTTCTTTGTTAATCCTAACCCCAGGGTATTTTTTTCCCCTATTGCTTTTTAGAAAAGGGAAGGGAAGTGGGGACTGAGAGAGATGGAGACAGAGACAGAGACAGAAAGATCAATTAGTTGCCTCCAGCACACCCAGATCAGGGCTGGGATCAAATCTGGGACCCAGTTATGAGCCCTTGATGGGGAATCAAACTTGTGACCCTTCAGTGTGTGGGCCAACATTCTAAGCACTGTAGAACACTGACCAGGGCGCATATGGTGATTTTCTGCAGTAGTTTAAGCAGGTGCAGACTGATGTTTCTACAAGTGTTAAGCAATACCCCAGCTGTGTGCACTTGTTCACTCATGGTGAATGCACACATTTACTAGACTGATTCAGTATAAATTTAAAATTACAGCAATACATATAGAAAACTTTTATGTGAAATCACACTGTTCATACATACTTACTTTTAATTACGTAAATGGGTCTACATAAGAAAAAACAGGTAAACTGACTAATTTGTCAGTTTTTAACATATGCATTTGGAAACGTATTTTATTGTATAATGGACATCCCCTAGCCCAAATTAGTTCATTATATTTTACCCTCTCACAACCTTGGACCCCTTATGGGATGTTGGACTACTGGTTTTGGTCCAATCCCTGCAGGCCATGGACAAGAGACCCTACCAGTGCATGAATCTGTGCACTAGAATTCTAATATCCATATAAGATCTTTGTTAAACTCTTTCTGCCCTGCCCCCTTTAACCTCCCTTCTGCGACTCATTGGTCTTTCCCATTTTTCCATGCCTGTGGATTGAGTGTCTGCCCCCTGGCGATCAGTGTGTGTCATAGCTACTGGTTGAAGAGCCAAATGGTCAAACGGTTGTTTAGGCTTTTATCTTTGTAGGTTTGCTAGCATAGATCTATAAATTTTTTTTCAAGAGCAGTAAAATCAGTTTATTTTCCTTATCAAAAATGCACATTAGAAAATATAGATGTGCCAGGAATAATTTTTTTTGTAGTTTTTTTTGTGATTCTTTTTTTTTAAATTTTTTTATACATATCTCCCCATTGCCCCCCCTCCTTCCCAGGCATGCCCCAACCCCACCCTTCAGTGTCTATGTTCATTGGTTATGCTTATATGCATGCATACAAGTCCTTTGATTGATCTCTTATCTACTTCACCTAACTTTAATCTTCCTGCTGTAATTTTACAGTCTGTTTGAAGCTTACTGCCTTTGTATCTATCCTTTTGTTCATCAGTTTATAATGTTCTTTATTATCCACCAATGAGTGAGATCATGTGATGCTACTCCCTCATTGACTGGCTTATTTCACTAAGCATAAGGCTCTCCAGTTCCATCAGGTTGTTGCAAATGGTGAGAATTCCTTCTTTTTAATGGCAGCATAGAATTCCATTGTGTAGATGTACCATTGTTTTCTGATCCACTCATCTGCTGAAGGGCACCTAGGCTGTTTCCAAATTGTAGCTATTGTAAATTGTGCTGCTATGAACATAGGGGTGCATAAATCCTTTCTGATTGGTGTTTGTGATTTCTTAGGATAAATTCCTAAGAGTGGGATTACAGGGTCAAATGGGAGATCCATTTTTAGTTTTTTGAAGAAACTTTATACTGTTCTCCACAGTGGCTGCACCAGTCTGCATTCCCACCAACAGTGCACAAGGGTTCCTTTTTCTCTGCATCCTCGCCAACACTTGTTGTTTGTTGATTTGTTGATGATTGCCATTCTGACCGGTGTAAGATGGTATCGCATTGTCGTTTTGATTTGCATCTCTCGGATGATTAATGACTTTGAACATGTTTTCATGTGTCTCTTGGCCTTCCTTCTGTCATCTTTCAAAAAGGTTCTATTTAGGTCCGTTGCCCATTTTTTTATTGGATCATTCATCTTCCTTTTATTGAGTTGTATAAGTTGGCTGTAGATTTTGGAGATTAAACCTTTATCAGTGATAACATTTGCAAATATGTTCTCCCATATAGTGATCTTTCTTGTTTTTGTTGATGGTTTCTTTTCATTTTATTTGAACAGTTATAATCCATTATTATCATCATTATAGAAAAATATATATCACTTGCTTCCATATATGTTGTCTGGGAAAGACAAATAAAACCTGACATACATATTCTACAAAATAAATAATCTCTTCTCTCCAAAAAATATTAAGTTCATTAAATATGAAGCAAGAATGAGAAACTGTTCAAATTAAAATATATTAAAGAAACATAATAAAATTGACATACAATACTGACTTGCTTTAAAGAACATTAGTAGGAAAATTGGCCAACTCAAATATAATCTATAGAGTAGATTCTGAAATACATTAATATTAATTTCCACTTTTAATCATTGTACTGTAGAAATGTAAGAAAATGTCCTTAGGAAAGGACTATTAATAAGAGAATATTATTAGGAGATATGTCCTGGAGTATTTTAGGTCAATGGGCATTTATGTATGTGACTTACTCTTAAATAGTTCAGGAAATTGTGTGAGAGATGTGTGTGTATATATCAGTGTATGTGTATGTGTGTATATACACACATACACACAAAGAAAGTGAGAATCAAAGTTGGTAAAATGTTAACATTAGGAGAAATTGGATGAAGGATATTGAAAATTGTACTACATTTACAGATTTTCTCTAATTCTGACTTATTTTTTAAAGTTAAAACCCAAGTTTATCCCTGGCTGATTGATAAGTTGGTTGGAGGTTTCTCTATTTCACCAAAAAGTTGTGGGTTCAAGTCCCACAACTGTTTCTCTCACACATTAATGTTTTTCTCAGGCATCAATGTTTCTCTCTCTCTCTCTCTTTCACACACACACACACACACACACACACACACACACATATCAATTAAAAAAAACATCCTCGAGTGAGTATTAAAAAAAAACATAGATTATGTCAGGCTTATTCAAAAATACACATTTCCTCTTATTTTTCATCAGAAAATATTGAACAGAAAAAAATACATTAAGCCTCATTTTTTTTTTGTTAAAGCCTTTTCTTCTTTCTACTAATCCCATTTCTTAAAATCCTTTTTTGGCACTTTTTACATTCTAGCTTCTTTAGTAATTCTTCCTTCACTTATCTTCAGACACAATGATTTGAATTATGAATTCTAGTGCACAGTCATTAGCAAACAACCTAGCACTTAATAATGCAATGCTTTATATTTATTCTACATTATTTTTCTTAGAGATAATGCTCTTACCAACTAACCAGAGGTACTGATTTAACTAACTAATTCAAAGTATCTTCAACTTTCCCCTCTTTCCACAGCTACTTGCAATTTTATCACTATAGTAAGTAGCTAACTAATTCTAATTAATTATTCTATATTTAATTTAAAGGGGTTTTCTTAGAAGAGAGATATAAACTCTAAAGATGAAAAAATGAAATGATGGTTGTTGGCTATAAAGATAGTTTCCTTCTCTGGCTGCTGGTTGGGCTAATCTAGTAATTTTGATAAGACCTAATGCACTATGACAACGGAATGCAGACTTGGAAAAACTTGTGGGTGCAGTATTATCATTTTCTCCATATCAGTCATGGCACGCTGTGTTTGTCAGTTATTGTCTTAATTACTTATTTCAAATAAAAACTTTATTACAAGCCCAAGAAAATTTTAAAATTTATTTTGACTGAGTTTAGCTGTGGAAAATAAATGCCTTTTATTCTGTAATCTGAGGCAAATAATGCAATTCAAAGGCCTACTAGAGAAGCAAATAACATTAATTCAATTTGTCTTGAAGTTGCTTTAAGTGCTTTTTTTTAAAATCTTCACCTAAGGATAGTTTTCCATTGATTTTTTTAGAGAGAGTGAAAGGGAGGGGGAGAGACAGGGAAAAGGAAACATCGATGTAAGAGAAACATATCGATTCATTACCTCCAGTACCAACCAGACTAGGACTGGGGATCGAGCCTGCAATCAAGGTGAATCGATTCCCTTGACTGAAATCAAACCTGGGACACTTCAGTCCATGGGCCAGGGCTCTAACCATTGATAAAACCGGCCAGGGATAAATGCATTTTAATGGATGGAGCAAGATAGCAGCATAAGGATATCAGAACCAGAGAGGAGACAGAGGACTAGAACAGAAAATCAGGACTACGAAGGATACTATAGTTTTTTTCATCTAATTTTGAGGCCCTGGCTAGAAGCTGTCAGTTTCTTTTCCAATTAAGTCCACATCCCAACCACTCTCCTTCTTGGACTCTGTCACTTAGAGCCACTCTATCCACCCTGGGGCCAGGTGACATAACCAGGGGCAGCTAATGTTAAACCTGTTCACCCTGCCTTACAGGTTGCTTCATGAGATACAATAAAGACTCTTGCCAACAGTTGCCCCCTCTCCCTCTGCCTTGGAACCCATCCTAGTGATTTCTTGTGCTCCTCTTTACCCCTCCCCCCATGGCATTCCATATACTTCCTCTCATGAGATCTGTGATATAATAAACCAAGTTTTCACAGGCATCCTCTCCTGACCTGTTGGCCTTGCCATATTTAACAATAACATTTGTATAACAAAAGTTGAAGTTTCTTTCTTTATAGACTACAAAATATGCTGGCATACATAAAGCAGTATTTTATTTTGTTGTTATTTATGGTAGGATGAAACTATATGCAAAATACTTGGGAAAGACTGGGAGGAAAGGTCAACTTATTTTACTAGGGGTGTATCAGTTATCTCTTGTTGCATAGTCACCTCGAACTCTAATGACTTAAAACAATAATTTATTTAGCTTACAATACCCTGTTTAGTCTGGGTGGTCCTCTTGGTCTGAGCCAAAGCTGATTACAGCCAACTTGATCATTAGTTTACAATCAGCTGGCAGCAGAAATTGGTGGGCTAGTTGGTGAATGAAGGACCCAGGATAGTCTCACTCACATATCAGGTGGTCACTAGTTGACAGGACATTGAGGGTGGCTGGTCTATGTGTTGTTAATCATTGAGCAGTCTAATTATTGTTGTATTTGATACCATTATAAATATCTGGTTGTTATTTAACAGGAAAAGAGTGAAAGAGGAGATAGAAAGATACTGGCATCCCATCTACAGAGCTTTGTCCAAAAGCTAACTTTAACTTTCTTCATCTATTCCTCACTCATTGATGGGGGAAGGGATTCGACAAAGGCAATCTGAAGCATGCCCAGTAAGTTCTGAGTGCTGCAGAGGCTAAATGCCCATCAGTCACAGATAATTGACCAGGATGAGTGTGGCTACTGAAGCCTGGGAAATCTACATATATAAACTTCCCAACAAAGAAGCCACTCTCAGTCAGTCAGAGAAAGATAAATATCACAGGATCTCGCCCATTTGTGGAATGTAATGAACAATATTAACTGATGAACAAAAACAGATCCAGAGACAGAGAAGCACCCATCAGGCCATCAAACCTCAGAGGCAAGGCTGGAGAGGGTGGGGGAGAGATCAACCAAAGGACTTGTATGCATGCATATAAGCCTAACCAATGGACACAGACCCTGGAGGGGGTGAAGGAGGGTGGATAAGGACACATATGTAATACCTTAATAAAAAAATAAAAAAAGAAACAAACAACAAAATAACTCTCTCTTGGCTGGAGATCGCCTGTGGCAGGAGTTTCCCCTCTGCCTGCATAGCCCACAGCCATGTTGGACTCCACACATGGACTAATGCACTTTAATCTGGCCTGAAAGCTAAATTATACCCGGTTACAACAAGGAACAGGAACTCTGGACACTGGCCTTGTTTCTGACTTTGCTGAACTCCCAGCTGTCCCCCCAGGTCTGGCTTAAGGGGCAGCGGGCATTGGAACCCGAGAAATGTAACTTTACACAATGAAGCCTTCCCCTCCTCCTGTGGGTGCTTCTGAAAATGCTTCTTTCAGCAGTGTCCCAGAACCTCGTTCCCCCTCCCCCAATAACAAGGGAGTTTCATCCATCAGCAACATTTTCACATAGTAATGTTTCTCAGAGCTGAAAGAGAGGACTCCACAAGTCTACCATGGCTCACAATTTGCATTCTTTGGTCAAACCATGAATTCAGAGAATAGGGAAATAGACTCCATCTCTTAATGGTCACAAAGCCTTGGATCCATTTTACAATGTACTGCAGGGGGAAGGGGCATAAGAATGAAAGCTTTTAGGTGATCCTTGAGCAGCTCTTGAAAGGAGAATCTATTATATTTTTATCATGAAAAGAGGTGAGTATTAATTACATTATAAAATTAGTTGTTACTACACCGAAGATATTTACTAAATGCAAAAAAAAAGAGAGTCATGTTCAAAGTAGTTTGTTTTATTTAAGTTAACATTTGATTATGTACATCTGAATCTCTTTTAGGTCCTGGCTTGATGTGTGATGTGCAAAACACCTAAAGATAGAACAAGAAAAATATATCTAACATTAAACAAACAAACAAACAAAACAATTGCCAAAAAAATACCATCAAAGAAAAGAAAAGGCAATTAAAGCAGGTCATGCTTCTCACCATTTTGAATTTTCCAGTTATAATATTATTGTTTTCAATAGTGAGGCAGAGTTATCCTCATTAAAGAATTCCTGCTTTGACTCTGGCCGGTTTTGCCTAGTAGACAGAGCATTGACCTAAGGACTGAAGGATCCCAGGTTCTATTTTGGTCAAGGACATGTACCTTGGTTGTGGGCACATCCCCAAAAGGGGGTGTTCAAGAGGCAGCTGATCTTTGTTTCATGTTTCTATCTCTCTATTCCTCTCACTTCCTCTCTGTAAAAAATCAGTAAAATATATTAAAAAAAAGAATTGCTGCTTTAGAATACACTGTCAATTTCTTACAAAAGTAAACATACTCTTACCATATTATCTAACAATCATGCTTTTTAAAAGTGCCCAAATGATTGAAAACTTACATCTACACTAAAAACAAACAAAAACCCATGAGCCTATGAATGTTTATCACAGTTTTATTCACAACTGATAAAACTTGGAAGCATACCAGATGGCTTTTAATAGGTGACTAGAAAGAAACCTAAACTGTGATGCATGTACACAAATGGAATTTTATTCAAAAATAAAATAAATGATCTATCAAGTCATGAAAGACTTGGAGGAATATAAATGCATCTTGTGAAGGAACTGATCTGAAAAGCCTATATACTGCATGATTCCAATATGATACTGTAGTTGTGAATTAAGATATTAAGTAAACTTTTGTCAAAAACCTATGGACTTTTCCTAGCAGGTTTGGCTCAGTAGATAGTGTGTTCGCCTGCAGATTGAAGGGTTCCAGGTATGGATTTGATACCCTTCAAGGGCACATGCCTGGGTTGCGGCCTCGATCCCCAATAGGGGGCGTGCAGGAGGCAGCTGATCAATGATTCTCTTGTCATCATTGATGCTTCAATTTCTCTTTCCCTTCTTCTCTGAAATCAATAAAAATATATTTTAAAAATCTATGAACTTTATAGAATAAAGAACAAACTTTAATTTATCAACATTAAAGAAAATTTATGACACTGAAATATCCCAGTAGGAATTCAGAATGTGACAAAGCCTTCTCTTTATAAAATGAAACAATTCAATGAAAGTGGCAGAGAAAAAAGTTGTTGACCTAAGTTTCTTTGGAAATTAGTGCAGTTTGTAAGAAGAAATGCAAAAGCAATTATACATAATTGTAAATACTCCAATATTGACGCCAACTGCTAAAACTAGAACCATATAAAAAAACAGAGTAGTGCTGGATTATAACCCAAAGTATAAAATAAATATCCATGAGTCCATGCTAATATAAAAAAAAAAGTATTCAATACTTAAATAAATCTGTGAGAAGAAACACATTTCTCAGGCAAAGTATCTCAAATAATTTAAGTAGATATTTATCCTCAAGGATATGGATCGTGAATTCCTACTCTTTCACTGTGTGTTGAGTACAATGATTTTCTTCAAAATAAGATGGTCTGGAAAGGGAAAAAATGAAAGTAACTTTATAGTGGAGGAAGTAGACAAACACTGCTGCAAGCCAGACAATGCAGAATAACTGCAAGTGTTGGGGGAGGATATGTAATGAAGGGAAAATTCATTAACTGCTTTGAAGATTTCTGGTGAATTCTCTTTTGGAAACAGAGATATTAAAGCTGAATATATGAACATCCTATAAAACAGCATTAATATGTTTGCCAAAGAGATATTCCTGGTACCACTGCAGAATAGGTACAAACTGAAAAATAATCCAAATATTAATCAAACTATAAGGGGAAAATAAATTATGACTGAATCACACACTGGAATACATGCAGCAAAAATAAACTACAGCTAAAATTCTAAAATCCTGTATAATAACCAGAAGTGATCAAAAGGAGTTAGGTATCAAAAACATGCATATATTAGGGTTCCGTTTCTAAAATAGGCAAAACTAGTATTTGTTATTATCTTTGGAGCGGGTGTCATTAGAGGGGTCGTAAGAGAGTCTTCCACAACTCAAGTGGTTTACATCTGCTCACATGGGCATATTTACTTACAGAAAAATTCACCGAGCTAGACTTAGTGTCAACTCCTGTGGATGCTCTCAATTTGTTCTGCACAGTGTCTTATGCTTTGGAAGGAGCCTCAAAGGATTGATTCAAACTTTAGATGCAGTTGCGTACATTAATTTTAAGTACCAGCAAATATTATTGCATATATATTGCATGGTGCCTTAGCAGGTTTATCCCATCTACATCTAATGATGGTCCCATGTGGTGAATATTACCCTAATTTTATGAAGAGTTCAAATTAAATAAAACATAAATGCTGCAACTCATGAATTACAAAAGCAGAATATACTAGTGTACACTGCATCACTTCCCAAATAAAACTTTGCCAAT
>PVJN01024782.1:0-30737 GCA_004026805.1 Lasiurus borealis
TTCATTACTCTTTTTTAAAAAATATTTAAAATTACTTTTTTAAGGGCAACAGCAACCACTAAATTAAAGTTATAATTAAACATGTAAATATTTTGAATTCCATATTTAAAGTAAAAATAAAGACATTTTATTAGTCTATTTTGAATAATGTTCAACATTTCATTAAACAGAAATACTATACACAGCCCTTCTTTAAGGTTAATCTAGCACCGTTCCTTTCAAATATGTTCACTAAGACAGGGACATTTTCTGACCTCTCTGTGAAAGCTGAGTAATTATTTGGTTCTAAAGTACCAAGTGGATTAGCTAAAAGCTGCAGTCCATGAGCCTGTGACATTATATCACCAGGATTTTAAGTACAGCTGTCTAAACTAAAAGGATACTTGGTATGTGGAATCCATTGTTAAAATACACTCTTCATATTTCAGTCAAGTTAAAAGCGAGAAGAGAAAGAGAGTGATAAAGCATGGTTCCTGGGCCTCCTGTCCGTACAGGTAAATACACTCCTTACAACTGACATTTCATTTAAATAATTCTAACTATCTTTCATTTTAATGTGCTAGGGATTGTGCAAAGAATGTTACTCCATCATCTCTAATACACATGACAAGTGTATGGCAAACAAATTATAATTCCCATTCTTACACTTTAGAAAGCCAAGATTAAAAAAGCATGTAATTTGCTAATGCCAGGATTCAAACTTACGTGCATGAATCTCCAAAGCATAGCCTGTCTTTCCAAGACACTTTCTGCTTTATCCACAGGTTCCGTAAAACCCTTCAGCCAACAGATTGTCTGAGTATTTGTTACTTTTTTGAATTTTAAAGAAGAACCAAATTTAAAAAACAAAGTTTCGCCCTTGTGGGTTTGGCTCAGTGGCTAGAAGGGTCCCAAGTTCAATTCCAGTCAAGGGCACATGCTTAGATTGGGGGCATGCAGGAGGCAGTCGATCAATGATTCTCATCATTAATGTTTCTCTCTCTCCCTCCCTCTCTCTTCCTTTCTGAAATCAATTTTTTTAAAAAAAAGAAAAGTTCCAATTGAGCTTTGATTAGCCACTTATCAGTTGTATAAGCCTATATTTGTCTTCTCATTTTTCTGAGACTCTTGGTTTCCTCAGCTGTAAAATGGGTATTATTTCTAGATATATCAATAGTAGTATCTACCATATAGAGCTATTGATAGAATTAAAGAAATTAACATAGTAAAGACTGGGAATATAGTAGAATACTAAGTAAATATTGCTTAAATCATGTACTCATCACTGCATGGGGAAAATAGGCATAAAGAAATGGAACCAAATTTCACAGAATTTGTAATTAAATGACTTCCATCTGAATAATTAAGAATTCAATATAGTAGAGGTTAATTTATTTTATTAACTTCTTATCTGTCTTTATGATATCAATGAAATTTAAAGAAACAAGACAGTAGAAATGAGTTTTATTTAGACAGTGAGGTATAATAGAAAGATCTAAACCTTTAGGTAGGGAAGCCAGAATTTGAACTCAGGATATGAACTTCACAAGTACGAAGTGATAGAATGGTTGGACACCTTGTGGCAATATAAAGGTGTTGATGACCTGGAAATTGGAAGAGAAAGTAGTTCTGAAAGGCAGTATAAAGGAATACCATCTTTGTAATATTTTTTACATGAGTCAGAGTTAACAGTAAGGGACCTATCAATGTTTGGGTTCTCCAGGGCAGGCATTGAGCTAAAGTTTGAGATGCAAACTATTTATTAGGGATTGATCCCAGGAGGCCAAGAGCACTAAACTAGGATCATGAGATCAGACATGAGTTCTAGATTCTTCTTTATCTTTCTGCCATCTCTGACTTTGAATGCATCACTTGAAAATCAAGCCTTGATACTTTTCCTATATACGGAATAGATATTTGGTCTCCAAGACCTCTGCAATTCATCTAGTTTCTAATGTTCTAAAGGTCTATAATTTATTTGTTCATCAAGACGTTTTTACTGAGGACTACTCCTAGGCCAACCATTTCTAGACATGTAGGAAATTGATCAAAGCCCCTGCCCTGTGGAGTGGCCATTCTAGTGGTTGTAAAGTTCTCTTCATTATAAGAAAGAAACAATGAACTAAAAAAGTAATCATAATTTTTTTTTAGTTAAATTACTGTAACATTCCATGATTCTGCTTCAAAGCAGAAGAATTTTATATTGAAGGTGCCAAGGAGATATATATTTTAAGAGTAATTCAACAAGTTATTTACTGGATCACATCATAGCTTTGACACACTTTATGGGCCATCAGATATTCTTTCCACCTTTTATCTATGAGAGCTAATAAAATTATTGACAACCTTTTCTTACTGGCAAAGACTAGAAAGGAAATTAAAGTCTAGAAGCGAGATAATAAAATAGTTTTGGAAATTTGGGCTGAAAATATGTCAATGCTCTTCTCAGTGATTCATCTAGAAAGTTATTAAAACCAGGATTATAGCATAATATATGACAACAAATAAGGAATATTTTACTTTATCTCACATGTGCCTAAATGTTACATATTTTATTTCTGTCATGTGATAGGTGGAAGTAGAGGGGTAGAAAACATTCCATGAAACTGCCATGATAATTATGACCTACCCCTTTTAAATCCAACCAGCAGCACTGTTTCTGCTAGCCAGCTGATTACAATGTTAGGTCAAGTCAGGAATATATTTTGAGGGAAAGGGTCTTGATTTATTAGGATTTAATCACTCAATTTAAGTGAATGTTATATTAACAAATGGGTTTTTGACAGGATGATTGTAATGTATGATTCAACAATAATAGTTAACTCTCCCTCCCTTTTTTTAGAGAAAAGATAAAAACTTATGACCTCGAGTTATGAACCATATTTAGAGAAATATTTGTAGCATATTTCAATTTATTGAGTTTTTGTTTTCCTAGTTGGAGAAGAGAATCAGCATGAACAATGCACAAATATATCTGCCACTTCCTTGGTACATGTCCCAGTGAAACTTATCTCAACCTCTGGGCCCAAAGGAACTTGCCTTGGGCTCAGAAATGTGCTCCCCATGCCAGAAGTATAGCTAAGGTGGAGGCTGATTTGGTCTCAGGAAGTCAGCATAGCGATTAAGAGGAGGAGTAAGAAGTAGTGACTGAAAAAGGATATTAGGGATACTTGTGGGAGCTGGTTACTTTTTATTTCTTGACCTGGATAGGGGTTACATGAGACTAAGAATTTTGTAATTGTTCTCCAAGCTTTCAGATCTCACCAACACCTGAGTAGATGAAGTTTCCTGCAAACCATTCCTACTTAGAGGGGCTTTGTGCACAGTTTGCATTTTGCTATTCTAGGAGGAGGAGCAGTCTGTCTGTCTTCCCCATCAGCTTAGAGACCCTTAGACAACAGTGGATACTACACCTTTCTTCACTGGTTGGAGAGCACAAACCATCATCCAAAAGCTGATTTTTGTGCCTCTCCCCCAGCTAGCACTGCCAGACTTAACAACTAAAAATATCAGATGCCTACCTGTTTCCCCGAAAATAAGACCTACTTCTAGTTTTGCCTCTCGCTGTAATATAAGACATCCCCTCGAAAATAAGACCTCCCTGATAATAAGGCCTCCCCCCGAACATAAGGCCTTCCCATAATATAAGGCCCCTGAAGCTACCATAAGGTGTCTGACTCCTGATTTAAAAAGATCTCGCACTGTCTGAACAGCTCCGGCTGCGCTGCAGCAAATTAGTGAACTGGTTTGTGATGACAACTACTACCGTACTGTATACAGGTAATAAATTTCCTTTTTTTTTTCTTCAACAATAAATGTGTACCATATTCTTCTTCATGGAAAAATAAGACATCCCCTGAAAATAAGGCCCAGTGCATCTTTGGGAGCAAAAATTAATATAAGACACTGTCTTATTTTCAGGGAAATGGTAGTTAAATTTGAATTTCAGATAAACAACAAATATTCCCATCTAAAATAGCAATATGCAAATTAGCCATCATCCTGCTACAGCCATTAAGTCACACCCACCAACCAATCAGGAGTGAACATGCAAGTTAACCCAACAAAAAATGGCAGCAGCCATGGAGCAAACAGGAAGCTTGGGTTTCCCCTGGTCTATCTTGGACTCTGCTCAAGGCTACAAAGTTTCAATTATAGAAGAACAATAAATCGCAGATACCAGGGCCTCCACTTGGGTTGCCTAGGGGCATGGCCAGCCTGAAAACTACCACAGGCCCCTCACCTAGGCCACCCCATGTCCCAAGGAAACCCCCACCCTGATCTGGTACACCCTTTAGGGCAAACCGGCCAGCCCCCACCGATGCACCAGGTCTCTATCTTATCTAATAAAAAAGTAATATGAAAACTGACTATCACTCCAACACATACGATGGCTTCCTCAATGTGGTCAAAGATGACTTCCTCCATGTGGACTCAAGATGGCCACCACATGATGGTCTGCAGGGGAAGACAGTTGGGAGGGACCAGGCCAGCAAGGGAAGGCAGTTGGGGATGATCAAGACTGCAGGGGCGGGCAGTTAGGTGTGACCAGGCCAGCAGAAGAGGGAAGTTGGGGGCAACTGGGCTGCAGGGAAAGGCAGTTGTGTGGAACCCAGGCCTGCAGGGAAGAGCAGTTGGGGAGGACCAGGCCTGCAGGAAAGGTCAGACGTTAGGGGCAAACAGGCTGGCAGGGGAGCAGTTAGGCATCAATCAGGCTGGCAGGCAAAAAGCAGTTAGGGGCAATCAGGAAGGCAGGCAGGTGAGCAATTGAGAGCCAGCAGTCCTGGATTATGAGAGGGATGTCTGACTGCCCCATGGGATCAGGCCTAAATGGGAAATCAGACATCCCTTGAGGGGGGTCCCAGATTGGAGACAATGCAGGCTGGGCTGAGGAACACACTCACACACACACACACCCTCCCCCATGCATGAATTTCATGCACTGGGCCTTTAGTGTCTTAATATTATACATCCCAAATATTGTATGGGGGGACATATCTATACCAAAAATGTATTTGTTGTTTATCTTAAACTTAACTAGGAATACTGTATTTTCTCTGACAACTCTACTCCCAGCCCATTTCCTTTGCTCTTGGATGGAGATGGGTGGGGCAAAGAGGGAGGAACAATAAAGTAGCTTCTAAAGATACACCACTATTTCTTATTTTTCTTTCTAGCATATTGAGTCAAATTTCAGTTTAAATTAACATGAAAGAAAACTTGAATAACATCTTAAGACTCATACCCAAGGGCATGTATTACTGTCTTGATTTCACCTATATCAGAAGCACTTTTAACTGAGAATTCACACGTATATTACCAAATTCCATCCTTAGATTAAGACTTCTGGAAAAAGTTTCTGGGGTGGGAATCCAAAGACGAGGGTTTTAGTAGCCTCTCTGCCATCATCTGTTCTGAGACACTTTCCTCTCTGGGTTTCATATTCCCTCTACAAAAGCTCATTTTGTTCTCATTAAAATAAAACTCAAAACTGGAATGAAGAATCCAATACTATCATCTCTAAGTGAAATTCAATCTAAGTGAGGTTTTTATTATGTGAAAGTAAAACACTTCCCAAAACACCAAGTCTCTCCCCAGTGTGATTTTCTCAGAAGTAAAACACTATTCATGCCTCAGGACAGTAATGGCCTCAAAATTCAGAAACTGGGGAGGATATTTCAGATTCCTATTTCAGTTTATTTATGTCTGGTGTGAGTTTCCTGGGAAAGAGCCTAGAACTAGAAATAAGAAGACCTTGATTTAAATCCTATGAACACTGAGTAAATTCCTTAACCACATTAGACCTCAGTTTCCTTTTAAAATGGGAACAATAACAGCAGCATCATATCTTTATTAAGACCATTAAGTTAGATAACACTATGAAAATGCTAGCAGAGCCTCATCATACTTAAAGGGATAAAATCAGATTTAAGGAACTATGGCAATAGGGGGAAGAGACCTCAGAAGAGAATTAATCTCAATTCCAGACACAAGAACAAATAGATCCAGAGACATAGAAGCGTGGAACAGACTGTCTATTCTCAGAGGGAAGGTCGAAGTGGGTGGGTTGGGGGACGAGATTAACTAAGGATTTATACGAATACTAGTATATGCATAAACCGTGGACACAGACATTAGTGTGGTGAAGGCCTGGGGCAGGCAGTGAATACTGGCTGGAGGGGGTTATGTGGGGGAAGGGAGGCAGATGTAATAAATACTTTCAGCAATAAAAAAAAAATTTTAAGGGGAAAAATAAATTAAAAACAGTCCAATTAAAACAAACAAACAAAAAAGAACAAATGGAGATTTGTAGTCAACTAGCAGGTTGTAGGGTAGGAGTTGGTTAGTGAAAAATTACTTGGAGGAAACATCAAGAGCAAGGGGGAGGTATTTCTTTTCTTTTTTTTTTTTTAATATATTTTATTGATTTTTCACAGAGAGAAAGGGAGAGCGATAGAAAGTCAGAAACATCAATGAGAGAGAGACATTGATCAGCCGCCTCTTGCACACCCCACACTGGAGATGTGCCCACAAGCAAGGTACATGCCCCCGACCGGAATAGAACCCGGGACCTTTCAGTCCGCAGGCCGACGCTCTATCCACTGAGCCAAACCGGTCTCGGCAGGGAGGTATTTCTTATTAGACGGAAGGTAGAGCATTCTTGCTGAGTGCAGGCCAGAGCAGTCAGATATCAAGGGTGGGGGGTGAAGAATTTGATTTGATATCAAGAGTCCTCAGATATCATGGGTGGGAGGATTCTTGTTGAAACTGGGTTAGGCAGTTCTGGCAAGGACAGGGTCAAGATCAAAACTCAGAAGACCTTGACTAAAGCTTGCTTAAGGAGAGTCTTTGTCAATATTCAGGATGTATCACTTGAATACATGTCAGTTGGTGCTGGCTGTGGGCTGAGTCCAATACCAATGATTAGATCACCAAATGTGACCCCTCTATGTGGCTTAATTCCTCACAGCACTGAGAGTGTCTCAATACCAACCAGTCTAAGAGATTTGGATAGAAGCTACAAGTCTTCTTATGACCTGGTCTCAGACATACTAGAATGTCATTGCTAATGCATGTTACTTATCAAGAGTCCTAAGATCAGCCTAGATTCAAGGGGAAAGAAATGAGGAGCAGAGGAAAATGATTGAGGGCAGTCATCTTTGGAGACTATCACAATATCCATACTTCAAGTAGTGATGTCTACAATATAAATGTCTGAAACTTTATAAAAAGAGGTCTGAGAAAGCACAGAAACATTATCTCTATCAATATAACCCAATAGAAAGTAATCTAAAGCCATTTTCCTCTTGGTAAATGGTTGTAGATGTTCCAGCAACATTTAAAAGGTGAAAATATTATTAAAAGTGCTCAGTTCATCAGGAATACACCTCCCATATCTCCGGCAAAGTTACAAACATAACTGGTTAGTTCAGAGAAACATCTGAATATATGATGAAGATATATCATTCCTTGCCCCTACATAGAAAAACTATTTTAAACATCAGATTCGCTTACAACCATTTATTTATCTCTTAATAGCATTGCCAGATAAAATACACGATGCTCACTTAAATCTGAATTTCATGTAAACAATGTTTTTGTATATGTTCTAGTATTGCCTGTGACATACTTATCCTAAAAATAATTCATTATTTGGCTGAAATTCAAATTAACTGAGCATCCTGTATTTTTATTTGCTAAATATGCAACACTATCCCTGAATAATATTGTGATTTTATTTCAGGAGTCTTTTGTTTCCTTCCTTCCTCCCTCCCTCCCTCCCTCCCTTCCTTCTTTCCTCTCTCTCTTTCTTTCAATTCTCACCTAAAGATATGCTTTTACTGATTTGAAAGAGCGAGAAAGGGAAAGGGGGGTAGTGGGAGGAGAGAAAGAGAGAGAGAGAGAGAGAGAGAGAGAGAGAGAGAGAGAGAGAAGAGAAATATCTATGTGAGAGTGAAGCATTGATAGGTTGACTCACACACACACCCTGACCAGGGATCAAATCCACAATCTGAGTATGTGCTCTGACTTGGAATCCATCCCAGTATCTTCTGATGTACGATGCTCCAACTATTGTGCCACACTGGCCAGTGCCAGACGTTTTTCCTTAAATCAAGTTGAATATAACTTTTGCTTTTGGTTTAAAAATTATGTATTTTAGCAGGTCCCTGTTATGATTTAATCATCTACATCTAGGTAATCCATATCTAACTGCAAACAGTCAAGGGCAAATTGGTTGTGGGCTGTCTGTAGGAATGTAGGCAGGAAGATAGATACCGAGGATATACCGAAAACTTTCTTAAAGACATTTAATAAATAGGTTACCGAACATTTTTCAGTAACTTTAGCATCATGGCACATATACAGAATTAGTACAGAATTGTTTTTTTCCTTGGCAACCATAATATCCACCTTGTTATAATTAATTCTATTTTCCTCTGTTTGGTGTAGAGATTAAAACAGCTGGTCACCACATGAAAGTATTTCATCTATTTAAAGACAAATGTTATCTCGGAGCTTTCTCTTCTTCAGGCCAAATTATGTCTGCTTATTTTTCTGCTTTGGTTTTAGTTCCAGCGCTTTTATCATTTCTGTTTTTCTCTTCTGGCACCATATAAATTTTCCACATGTCTAAAATTATACAGATTGAAATGAGACTTAGTATTTTAGTAAGTTCTTAATAGTAAGTATAACCATAAATATTGTTCTGATTATATAATATTTCAAATGCATAAAACACTTAAAATGCATTGACCAAATATGGTTAAGTCAATAGATAGGTTAAAATGAAATTCTAAAAAAATATACAAACAATACAAAAGAAGTCAGTGAAAGAGGGGTAAGGGAACAAAAAAGAGAAATGATGACTAAAAACAAATAATAAGCTATTATATCACCATAAATGTAATGGGCTAGCCTCTAATTAAAAGGTAGAATGAATCATAAAGCAAGATGACTGTATGCTGTCTTTAAATATGAAGACATAGGAAGGGAGAATAAATGGAGAGAAAGACTATATGTAGTCCGTACATACTATATATGCTACATAGCATGCAAACAGTAAGCAGAAGAAGAATGAGGGGCTGTATTAGTATGAGATAAAACTCTTTAAGAAAAATGTACAAAATATTAAAAGAATTAGTCATAATGACAAAAGGGTTAATTATTCATATGTGAATCAAAATATTGACAAATTAAGCAGATAAATGAACAGTTTAATAGATAGGTTAAAATGAAATTCTAAAAAAATATAGCTATAATTGGAAACTTTAACACCTATTGCTTAGTACCTTATATAGTTATTAGACAAAAAATATCTTGTACACAACATTATTGACTATCTTGACCATATTGATACTTATGGAGCACTGTGTAGCTATAATTGGAAACTTTAACACCTATTGCTTAGTACCTTATATAGTTATTAGACAAAAAATATCTTGTACACAACATTATTGACTATCTTGACCATATTGATGCTTATGGAGACATATTTTCTAACAACAAAATCAAACTAAAATGCATAGATGTCTTTCAGAGCTTTAATTATTATTCACATACATTTTCCTACTTAACTCAATCTACATATTCCTTTGGGGTTTACTAATCCTGCTTATTTAGACATTTCTCCAGTCAATTAATGAACTCAGGCTCCTTAAGGATTTCAAATACGTTTCTTCTATGAGAAACTCCCTTCCACTGGATGTTGTTTATAAATTAACTAGAGGCCTGGTGCACAAAATTTGTGCGTGGGGGAGGTATCCTTCGCCCAACCTGCTCCCTCTTCAATCTGGGACCCCTTGAGGAATGTCCCACTGCCTGCTTAGACCAGATCCTAACAGGATCTGGGCAGTGGGACATTCCTCTCACAATCCAGGATTGCTCGCTCCCAACTGCTCATCTGCCTGCCTTCCTGATTGCCACTAACCGCTTCTGCCTGCCAGTCTGATCACCCCCTAACCACTCCCCTGCCAGCCTGATAGATGCCTAATTGCTCCCCTGCCAGCCTGTTTGCCCCTAATTGTTTTCCCCTGTGGGCTTGGTCACCCCTAATTGCCCTCCCCTGCAGCATTGATCATCCCCAACTGTCCTCCCTTGCAGGCCTGGTCCCTCCCCACTGCCCTTCCCTATTGGCCATCCTTGTGGTGGCCATCTTGTGTCCATATGGGGCAGGATCATTTGACCACATGGGAGCAGTCATCTTGTGTGTTAGAGTGATGATCAATCTGCATGTTATTCTTTTATTGGATAGGATAGAGGCCTGGTGTATGGGTGGGAGCCAGCTGATTTGCCCTGAAGGGTGTCCTAGATCAAGGTGGGGGTTTTCTTGGGGCATGGAGTGGCCTGGGTGAGGGGCCTGTGGTGGTTTGCAGGCTGACCACACCCCCTAGCAACCCAAGTGGAGGCCCTGGTATCTGGGATTTATTTATCTTCTATAATTGAAACTTTGTAGCCTGGAGTGGAGCCAAGCCTTCTGCTCACTTAGTGGCAGTCATAAGCGGAGGCCTGGGCCAGCCAGGGTGTGCAGAAAGCTTGGTTTCCTCAATTTCCAGGGCAACCCAAGCCTCCCTCCTGCTCTTTCCGTGGCTGTAGCCATCTTGGTTGGGTTAATTTGCATAGTCGCTCCTGATTGGCTGGTGGGCATGTCTTGTGGATCAATTTGAATATTACTCTTTTATTAGATAGGATGGACACAACTTGCTTGATAGTACACAGTCAATGTGTGTGTTGGCATAGAAAGTAACCTCACAGCCTCTTAAATTCCTACTCTAATGGGCTTAAATTCCTACTCTTATCTCTGACCACACATCAAACTCTGTGCAGCATTTGGTACATGGAAGTATAATTTTCTGAGATATCCCTAACCCCAAAGGCTTACACAGCACAGTTATGCCTGTAGTTTCTATCCAACCTTTCCTCTCAACATCATGGTTCCCCATCTCCAGTTCGCTCCTTGGAATTCTTCTCCCTATGTATGTCCCTAAACAATATCATCCATCTCTGCACCTTCTACTCTGCCTCTGTGCAGATAACTTTTATTTTTATATTAAGTTCCATTCTTCTTCTTGAACTGTAAGTTCATAATCCTCATGTGGCTGTGTTGTGGATATGAACTCAACACTAAAAATCCAGGTGTGAAAGAGGTTACTACATTTCTAAATTTCTCCTCATGAAGCCACCTGAAGCTTACTCTGAGCATGCAGGCTTAATGAAAACAAATCACAGTTGTTAGTGCCATTTTTGCTTCATGAAGACAGGGCACTATCTCAGATCACTGAAATCCTTTCCAGCCACCTATCATCAGGCATTGCTGGATGGTATTGGGATGCCCTCTGTATCAAAACAGGTTGAGCTACATTGCTCTCGCCAGATTACACTTGCGGCAGAGTAATATTTAGTAAGTCTGGATACCTGCAGTGTAAGTGCTACGTCCTCAGGCAAATCCTGCCCTGCACCCCAAAGTGCTGACAGTTTACAGCTCTTGATCCCCAACTCTCTGCAGGACCCATCCATTTTCAACTCTTCCAAATATGGGGAACAAAAGCATTCATTTTATTCTTTTTTTAACCTCAAAAACACTTAATCCCTCTATTTGTTCTTGCTCTGAGACAGTCAACATTATCTCTTCAACTAACTTGAGCTTTTTGCAATAAATGTCAAGAAACAAAATTCAGGCAGTGCTTGATTTTTACCCTGAAAAAAAAATTCTGAGGACAAAGAGATGTTAAACTTTGTCCATTTGCTGGAACAGAAGAGCAAGGAAAATGGAGGATGGGCACTCATGGATTAAGATCTCAGATAATTGTAGTGCACTTTTCTAATGACTTATAGCCCCGCTGTATTTATAGACATTTCTCTGTATGTGCCAGGTATACCCTACTTTAATCATTGCACCCTTCTGTAAAATAGCCATTAGTTCTATTCTCTTTCTACATTATCGTTTCTTAAGCTAACATTATTGTGCACCTCCTGTGTGTTAAAAAATTACCAGAAGTAACTAATTGCATGCTCACAATTACCCTATTGGGGAATTGCTATTATTATTCCCACTTTTCAGATAAGGACATAGAAGTTTAGAGAGGCTAAATCACATATATAATCAGCAAGTAGTGGAATTAAAATTTTAAATTCAGGATGATTGACACCAGCAACCTCTCTCTTAACTTTTAACCACCATGTGATGTTGCTCTTCTCCTACATGTGTGATATGTATTTTAACACATGTCCACAACTGACCTGAATACAGATCCTGTTTCTGTTAGTGATACCACCAATTTCAGGCTCTTGGAGCTCCAACTTTGAAGTTTCTTTGACTCTTTCTTTCTTTACCCAGATTCAGCCACATGCTAAGTCTTACAAATCCTATTTCCACCATATTTCTTCAAGTTTTCCTCTTTTCTATTCCCTTTCAGATTCTTGTATGTTTACCCAACTGCTATAATATCTTCCAAATGCTTTCCTAGTCCAGTGGTACCTCGAGATACGAGTGCCCTAACATACAAGATTTTTGAGATACGAGCCATCGAGTGAGCGATTTTTGCTTTGAAATACAAGCAACATTTGAGATAGGAGTAATCACATGAATCGGCCGACTGCACATGACCCACCAGTTTACCGAGACTCAAGCATCTCATAGTTTCCCACGCCTCAAGATTACGGAACGAATTAAACTTGTATCTTGAGGTACCACTGTATTTTATCTCTACTTGCTATAGGTCATATTATATACTGGTATAAAGGAACCCTTGCTAAGACATGTCCAATTATTACTCCATTGCCAACTACACTTGTGACATAATGCTTTATTCTAGATACCAAATCCTCTGCAATACTTCCAAGCCTACTTTTCCATTCTGATCTCTTGCATTATTCTCTGCCTACTTACCTTAATGGAGTTAATAATAGCAGTTCCCCAATAGGGTTATTGTGGGCACACAAATTGCCTATTTATAATTTTCTGAGTATAACCTCAACTCCTCTGCAATTTTTGCTTGTAAACATGCTGTCCCCTCTCTCTGAAATACCCAAATATCCATTCTCTCTCCAAAGATCATAATAAATGTCTGTTAACCTATTTCAGAAAACCCTTTTGGAGAGAGATTACTAGTGCTCACAGATATCCAGTTCTCCTTTCTTTCCTGGATGCACAGAAACATGAGACTTCCCAGACCCTTGTAGTAAAGTAGGGCTTTTGTGACTAGTTCTAGAAAATGAAATGTAAGTGGAAGTGGCACACATCACTTTTGAATTGAGATGTTTAAGACTCCATGTGCTATCTCTTGTGTCCCCTCCCACACCGACACTGGAAGTTATGTGTCCTAAATGGCAAAAGCTACAAGATGGTGGAGTCTTCATTAACCTGGGTCCCTGAGTAACTATGAGCAGAACTTCTCATTAATCCACACTGGGCATATACTAAAAAGGAGAAATGCCTTTGTTTTAGTAAATTGTCTTGTTTTCTTATTTTTTTTGTACTATTATATTGTATCCCTGTCTTTAATAACACAATTTCTTAAATTCTCATTTTCCAAGTAAAATTTCTCTCCATTTATAGTTTTTATAACACCTTATTCCTTGTATGATAGTTCTTTGTTTAGTTATCTAATTTTCCTTATAAGTAAGTCTTTATTGGCCAAGAGGCCACCTCTTAGTCACCTTTTATTGAATGCCTACTATTTGAGAGACTCTAAGCTATGTATGTGTTAGTGATTCCATGTCCATTACTGAATAATGCATGGGTAATACACTTACTGATTGCTTCTCAAATATAAAATAATATGATATTTGGGATAAGGAAAGAATGAGCCATTATTTATTCAGGAAAAACTGTCATATTCTCAGCAAATTAAAAGAATTAAGGTCTCCTTGGTTTTTTAGGCTGTGACTTGTAGTCAACAAAACAAGAGTAATACAGAAGTATTGCAATTTTAGATATAAAAATATTTATTTATTCTAGATTTTGCATACTATAAAACTAATGGAACTCTATACTACCAATATCTTTCTTTAAATTCTATAAAATTTAACTAAAAATGTTCACCATAATTATCACCTGAGGTGCCATGTACATAATTACACAGCAAATGCAGAATTAGAAAATGAACAAGAAATAATAAAAGCAGCCAGTTCACTCTCTAGTTTGATTGAGATCCCCATGTGAGTAAAATGTATATATTATGTTCTGTTAAGTGACCTTAGTGAGATTGATTACTTCATTTCTGCCTTATTTCCTGAATTAAGTATACTTGGTGTGATTCAGGGCAGAATCTAATAGAATTTGTGATATGCTAGTTCCATCATCCACTGCTGTAGTTATAAATTTTCTTCCATTTTAAGTTGCCCAGAATGTATTCAGCTGTTAACAAGAGATAAATCAAGTAACAAATATTTATCGAACACTTGCTATGGCAACTCTGTACAGAAACATTGACTCCAGACAATGAAAAAGAATTGGTGAATTACTAGTCCTGAAGAAAGGGGCATAAAGTATTGAAATAACTTGATGATTTTTGAGGTTAAGAGAAAATTCTGTTGAGAGAGATGGGAGCACATAGAAGTTAATTGGGTTAAATATTCTGTTAAGGATAAAACTCTTCATACTGAAGTGTCAATTGACCTGTTATCCCAGAAGTGAATCAGAAATTGTATGATATTAGGATAAAGTGAAAACTATAAAGGATTAATTATGAAATATGTCTACAAAAGTATTTTTTAATAAAATAAGAGTGTTTAATTCAGGTCCTTATAATCAGGATGCTGATTTGTTCTACCCATTGGCTGACATTTAGAAACTCAGTTTTCTGTTCAGAGTATATTGATTAGAGTCTCTGCAGAGAGGCACAGAAACTGACTGAAGTCTTTTAAGAAAAATAAATAAAGTTAATTGTAGGATAGTAACTAACTCCCAGAATCAAGGAAAAGTTTAAGCTATCAAGTTTAAGGGGGAAGAGTACTCGGGGGCAGCTGCTGTCAGGGTCACAGGAGCAGGGAAGTCTCCAAAGAACTCTGGCATAGAAGGACTTGGTCACAACCAACTTCCACTCTCCTGTCACCCTGGCACAAAGACTCTCTTCAGCCTTATGTAGGTCTAGTCTTGAGGAGGTAGGGCACCCATCTGCTATCACTCTGAATCTTCTGGTTACCAAAGAAAGGCAAAAGGACAACACTGGGCTTCCCCACGCATAATGAGCCTGAGAATATTCAAGTCCTCTAAAGCAGGGAGTCTAGATCCCTTAGAGCTCTCAAGTTTCTTGAATTTTTCACCATTAAAGCCAAAAAGTCCCATATATCTAAGACGTACTTTTAGAAGTAGGGACTTTAATCAACCTAAAAGAACTAAAAAGACCACATACTACATATAATGCTTTGTTTGTCACTAATTAGTTGTGTGGTCATGGGTCAGTCTCTTAAGAATTTCAGTATGTTCGAATAGGGTATAAATATCCTAAGTAGATTTATATGAAGCCAATTACTCATCTAAGAATCTACATCAAATCTATATGGTTTCAACCATAAATACTTGACTTCCTATAGGGTAGGCTAGAGTAAACATTTTACATTCTAAATCATTTTCTCTCTTGATCCCAGATTTTAAGCACTGTTATTTACACTTCTGGTTAAAACTCTCAACCATTTTTTAAAGTAAAATGAAAAATTAGCTGCTTTCATAGGTAAAAGTGACGATATCCACAAATAAAGGTTTTAAATCAATAGATATAGATGTAGATATAGATATAAATAGATATAGATGATATATACATATAGATAGATAGTATATGGCACCCTTAAGTATATATAAATATATCATTTAGGTGCATAAGGGTACAGGTTTGATATTTAGTGGTAAAATATCAAAATATATTTTGAGTAATACAGTGTCATCTATTCTACATCAAAAAAGCATAAGACAGCATTTTGATATCCTTATACTGTGCTCACTACCTTTCCACTTCACACTATCTCAGTGATAATGTTCCTTTCAGAAGCAAGAATTGTTTCTCCTTTCCATTCTGCTAGGTCTAGTTTAAGCACCGTCTCTCAGTATGAGGTTATCTGGACTGCTTGTATACCCACCAGCATTTACTGGGCTTAAAATTAGTTCTCAGAATAGAGCTTTATATTTTTGGTTTAAAAAATAACTGCTATTCATTTTTGTCATTATAAAATATATACTTATAGGAAATGTGCAAAGTATAATAAAGAAAATATCATCAGTATTAAACACTATTTATTATCCTATATAATAAAAGAGTAATATGCAAATAGACTGAATGGCAGAATAACCAATCAACCAATCAAAGCATACTATGCTAATGATATGCTAAGGCTGCTCAACTGCTTGCTATGATGTGCACTGACCACCAGGGGGCAGATGTTCCAACTGGTAGGTTAGCTTGCTGCTGGGGTTCAGCCAATCATGACTGAACAAGATGGACCAGACATGCCCTGGAGCCCTCCCACAATTCCTCCCCGGCCCAATCGTGCACTGGTGGGTCCCTCAGCCTGGCCTGCATCCTCTTGCAATCTGGGATCCCTTGGGGGATGTTGAAGAGCTGGTTTCAGCCTGATCCCACAGGCCACTCCTCTTGGGAGGGTGCCAGATGCAGGGCTCACAGCTGGTGAGCACTGCTGCAGCAGTGTGAGTCTCTCCAGATCAGGACTGATTGGGTGGGAGCCCGAGGTAGGCACAGGGTCCGGGATGAGCAGGAGCAGCAACTAGGAGCTGCAGGCAGCACTGGATTGCAGGTTTTAGCCTGATCCCTGCAGGCCACCCAAAGGAACCTCACCCATGCATGAATTCATGCAACAGGCCTCTAGTATATTTATATTTCCTTCTAGTAATGTGTGTGTGATATTTTAAAGTTGGGACATATAGAAAATAATCTTTATGATTTTTATGGCTGCATGATACTCCTACCTAGGAATAATTTACTGGTTTTCAAATTGGTTTCACATGTATACTCTTCCTCAATGAAAGACATGCCTCTATAGTTTTCTTTAAAAGATTCTTTCTGGCAGTGTGAAATTGATAAAGCAAGCATTATTCCTAAAGCATGAGTGGAATACATTTCAAAATTAATAAAGCAACATATTAAAATCTCCCCATATTCCTCAGTGAGTTTTGTAGGATCTGCCTCATAACTAAATGTTTTTTCTGCTGACAAAATTCATGCCAAAATTTTGGCCAACTCTTACAGTAAAAGCAAAAGTTAAAAAAAGAAGAAGAAAACATGAGCATTCCTTGTAATTTCTTTAGATAGCTGCCATTGGATAAAGAGCTGATATTTTAAATGGATTTTACAGAGTGATTTGATTAGGATGAAAAATGCTTGGAATTTCTATCAATTCACATCAAGAATAAGCTACTTATAGATACTTATATAGGAGAGAAAAAGGAAAACAGAAAAATAATTTCTGATTCTGAGAATTAGGAGCAGTGAGTGTACCATAGCCATACCCTCCCCCCCCCCCACACACACACATGGGCAAAAATAATCAACTAAGCAAGCTCTTCAGGGGTGTGTACAAAGCCATTGGTGATATTAATGATTCTTTTACATGTGACATAGATAAGCTATTAAACATTTACTATAGAGATGTCTTTACCTCTTCCTGCTATGAGCGAGGGGAAGGGTGGTGCCTTATTTGGCTACAAGAACAAATGTGAGATTTGGAGAGTTTTGAGAGGAGAGTTGGAAAATAGGATTTGGTTAGATTTTGCTTTGAATTGTGTGATATAATTCTCTTCTCCCATTGCTTCCACCTAAACCAAATCTTCTGTAGAGATCTACATTGTTCCTTCAAGTTGTGGAATAAGATGTCTTCCTTATGGGTGCATGGATGCACTGAAACTGACCTTGATACAAGAGCAAGTGTTCTCTGTTTATATATACTTTTTGAAATTTGGATGGTTGAGAACTTCCAGTAAATCTGTAATTCTGCCCCATGGGAATGGTGCCGTAAAGTATAAATAGAAATCAAAAGTACAAAGTATTGAACGAGAAGTTCAAAATTTGAAAGGCCAGTGTCTTTTGAGGGGGCACATGCCTTAAACGCACTTTGCTCTAGGTTCATTATCTGTAAAATGGGAAAAGTCATTTTGGAACCTTGTTCTACCCTACCTTTTTTGTGAGTATTCAATGGGAAAACACTTTTAATTGTTTTCTAGACTTGAGTGTTTCATACGTGTAAATGTTTATAATGGTTTATAATGAACACTTTCTACTAGGATCCCTTCACTTCTCTGATAGTCTACCACTAAGGTTGCCTCTAAAGGCTGCCACTCTTATAGAATGAATTAGAAATGTCGTGGCTAAGTATCTTCATGCTAGGTATCTTCTGTTGACCATCTATTTTCTCCTCATCCTTGCTCCATTCCCAGGGCAGTTGATCTCTATGCATTGTATCAGTGTGCTCCCTTGTCTTCCCTCCAATTTCTCTAATTGTTCTGGAGACGCTGGCAAAAGACCAGAGGTATGGAGAGGGAGGTGGCAGCATTCTTCCCTTGTTTTCCTCTAGCCCAGTCATGTGGACTGGCCGTATCTCTTCATCAAAGGCTAGATCCTACCTAACTGGTTTGGCTCAGTGAATAGAGTTTTGGCTTGCGGACTGAGAGGCCCCGGGTTCGATTCTGGTCAAGGGCATGTACCTTGGTTGCAGGCACATCCCCAGTAGGGGGCGTGAAAGAAGTAGCTGATTGATGTTTCTAATTCTCTATTCTTCTCCCTTCCTCTCTGTAAAAAAAATCAATAAAATATATTAAAAAAAAAAAAAAAAAAAAGGCCAGGTCCTGTTAGAAGGCCCTTTCTAAATGGCTGCTCTTTCCAGGCTCTAATCACTGCTTCCCATTTGCCCCTTCAGACTTCATGGTGTTGGCTGCTCCTTCACTCTTATCAGCCCTATAGCACTACATTGAACCATGTTTCCTTAAAGCTTGCCTGTTCCTTTGCAAATATCCCCTTTATTAAATCTTCTCAAATGACATTGTTTAAACATGCCATCTGGGTTCCAGCCAAAACCCTGACTATACAGGTCTCATAACCACCTGTTTTTGCTCCCTTAATCTTTCATGACCACTCTCTCCAACCAGAGTTTGTATGATTTTCCAGCTAGTGTTCTGGTTTTGGTTTCCAAAAAAAAAGTTATATTCATTTTTTAATGAGGCTGCTTATGCTTTTCTTCTTTGTTACACAGAAGTTTACAAGGGGAAAATCTGAAGAAATATCCCAAATATGAAACATGACATAAATGAAAATGATTGAAAGTGAAACCTCCCCCCGCCACCGCCCTCAAAAAAAAACTCACAGGTATCTATATCTGATATGTTGCTTCACCATACTCACTATCTTTAGTGCAGCCACACACACACACACACACACACACACTCCTGGTTTAAAGTAGGTGACAGGTCCAGAACAATGGCCTCATCAGGTTGGTTTTTAAGGAATAGACATGGCTGCTGCCCATCCAATCCTTCCAAGTGTTCAGGGAACAAGATGAAGAACCTTCCCCACCTATTGTGCAAATACACAACCCAGAGTATACAGAGAGGATATAAGATAGGAAGAAAGAGGTGGATTCCACTAGTTTGTGACAATACATGGAACACTACCTAGAAATTTCCAGCAATAGACAGTGGTTTTGTTTTTATGGATATGGATTTTCTGCAAAAGTAGAAGAAAGTTAACTATAAAAATATCATCTTTTAAAGAACTTGGAAAACACAGGTTATATAACTTTGAAATAACAAAGGGAAAATAATAATGAAAGAGAAAGGAATAGTTAATACCCCTTGATACAAAAGGGCTTTTAGAAAGGAGGTGGGGGAAATTGTCCTATGATATTATGACAATTTCAATGAGCAGGACCCTTCCCACAGTACATTATGGTAAAAAAAGAGAGCACTGTTTTCTCCAAAGCCCACAGATGAATTCCTTTTAGGCTTAGGATACCCAAGTCTGACTCACTCTCATGGTTGATTTAGTAAGTCTATTGCTATTTAATGTTTTCATTACATTTTCAAAGGGTACAAAAGTTTATCTTTTTTAAAAGGTAAAGGTTACACAAAATGTCTGCAGTGCAATTATGAAAAGGATAAAATAGAAATATTTTTAAAGTCATGAGAGAAAATAAATTAACAAGATTATCAAGTTGTTCTATGAAATCTCTGGGACAGTATTTTCCAGTTAATAGAAGAATGAAAGACTGACCATCTTCAATCTCTCTTCTATATGGTGTATCCTATCTAATATAAGAGTGATATGCAAATTGACTATCACTTCAGCACACAAGAAGGCTGCCCTCAAGTGGTCAAAGATGGCTGCCCCATGTGGACAAGATGGTCCCTACAAGATAGCTGGCAGGGGAGGGCAGTTGTGGGGGACCTGGCCTGTAGGGGATAGCAGTTGGAGGAAATCAGGCATGCAGGGGAGGGCAGTTGGGGGTGACCAGGCCAGCAGGGAAGGGCAGTTAGGCTGGCAAGGGAGTGAAGTTATGGGTTCCTGGGCCATTAAGTGAGGGCAGTTGGGGGCAATTGGCCTGGCAGGGGAGCAGTTAGGCATTGATCAAGCTGGCAGGTGGAAGCAGTTAGAGTCAATCAGGCAGGCAGGAAGGTGCGTGGTTGGGAGCCACCACTCCTGGATTATGAGAGGGATGTAGAACTGCCCATTTAGGCCCAATCCCACTGGGCATCCCTCAAGGGGTTGGACAGCCCTCTAAGGATCCCAGATTGGAGAAGGGCAGTTGAACATCTCTTGAGGGATCCCATTTTGAAGTGGGCACAGGCTGGGCTGAGGGACACACACACCCCATGCATGAATTTTGTGCACCAGACCTCTAGTGGGATAATAAATGAAATGATGTTCTAAATACCAAAAGAGGAAAAAACACCAACAAACAAACATGACATATAAAATGTTAGTATGACTGAAAATGTGAGCAAGCATCCCGTTTCATCCTCAGAATTTTAAGCCACTTCAAAACTCATCATGATTATTCTCAAATATCTGGTTCTCCTGCTTGTAAGCACCCAAGTTGCCTCACTTTGCATGGATATTCTGGGAGATCAAGGTTGACTCTGAGCTCACTACTTACTGTTGACTTCAACCAAACATCTTCCCCTCTAAGCCCATCTCAAAACATATCTCCAAATAGAGAGACTGGTGCCAGAAATTCCCCCCTTCAAGCACTAACGCTTTTGGCTAAGAGCTATATCTCCAGGGGGTTCCAGTTTAAATGCATCATGAAGCCCAGGGCAACATTTTCCCAACAAGGCCATTGGCAGAAAGCAAAGCATCCCTTGCTAACATGGTGCTTTCTTTCTCTCCAAGGCGCCATCTCCTCCCTCTTCCGCCCACTCCCACAGAACGCCTGTGGCTCACAGCTTGAAAATGGCTTCTCTAAGCCATTAAACTACTGGCTTCTCATATCACCTAAGGAGCTATAAGAACATGGGGCAATAGTACAACATATAAGTGTATTAGAAATTAGAGATAAGAAATACAAAGAAATATCCAGAAGACAACTAGTGTTTTTGCTTTCCTAACACACGCCAAGCATCAGGCTTCTCCTTCGACATGCATGATCACATTTACTCTTAACCTTAACCTCATTAGCAGGGATTTATATCTCCATTTTCTGAGCAAAAGAAACAAACTCAGAAAAGGTTTGTTTCTGAGCAAAAGAAACAAACTCAGACCCCACAGCTGGTAACTAATGAAACTAAAAATTGAGCCCAGATCTATATCCCAAAGCTTCTGTTCTTTCCATGGAACCCTGAGTTTTTCCAAAGACTGCAGTTATTTGTAGGGATTCTAGAAAATCAAATACTATTTTCATGTCAGAGACTATTCTTATCCAGTTCATTAAAATAGTTCACTGGAAATAAAAGTTTTATTAGAATGATTTCATCTAATTCTTTAAACTCCATCCCAGTTCCATGCTAAAATCACAGTAATATCTCATCAAAAAATTGCTTTTGTATTCAATTAATTGGCAACTGAGATCCTCTTTCAACTGTATTGAAATTGTTTTAAAATGGGAACAAACTGACTTGCAAAATTGCTGCCCATCTTTGGAGTCATTTCTCAGTTTACCACAGAAGCTTTACTAAGATTTGTAAAATGAATGTTAACTATACCCATGACTAGAAGTGATATTGACGTATAACTTATAGTGAGATATATATTCAATCAATCCCATGATACTAGACACAGTCCTCACTGCTAGATCAGGTCCCTACAGAACTCCAGTTATACAAGCCATCAACCTTGCAGTTGCTGAATTGTATAGGTCCTGAGGGAGGGGCTGGGCTGAGATGGGTTCACTCTAGGATTCAGGGAGATAAATAGGTACAAACCAGAATGAAAGTCTGCTAACATTTCAACAAAACAATGACTTCCTCTTACGCTTTCACTCAGAGACAAATTTTATTACAATATCCTCAGAAAGAGTGGGAAATTTTAAAATGCTTCCTTTCAACTTTGCCAATACAGTATTTTTGACAAAGCACTTTTGGCTTATCCTGTGCTTTTAATATATTTTCATCATAACTTGGGAGCTGCTGGTTTAGGTCATTCAATTTATAGACAACATCCATTATCTAATCAAATTAAAAATGCCAGTCTTCATTATTAGCAAAATCAGACTCATTTGCTGGCAAGAAAAATCTAACCTTCTCTTTTTCTTTTCAAATAATCATGTTGAGATGCCTCCCCATGATGACCATCTTATTTCTTACCACAAATTTTAACACTGGATTTTTAACAAATTTTAACACTGGATTTTTAACAAATTTTAACACTGGATTTTTAACAAATTTTAAAATGACAGATGGGCCTCCTGTCATTTTGGATCAGACATAGAAATATAGAGAGGATACTATGAAATCTATAGGTTGTGCGCTAACCCTAGTAGGAGATGTCAGGGAAGGTAACTGTGCTGAGTCTTAAAGGAGAAGTAAAGGAGTTAGCCAAATGGCAGGCATAGGGGTGGCTGAAAATAGGTGTGTGTGTGTGTGTGTGTGTTAGGATGGGTAACAGGTCTTGGCAAATAATCTACATGTTATACCTGATTAGGCTAGAGTATGTCTATTCTATTCTTGACCTCTGAAATTCAGTAAAATTTAATGATATCACTAAAGCTTTGGGTTAAAAATATGAACACTTCTTTCTTAAAATCATGTCATTTCATGGCATATTGATTTCATACACATTAAAATATGTCAGAACGGAAAAAAAGAAACCATCTATAATTTGGCATTCACTTGGAGATGGTGGCTGACTACACTCTGAGTACCTGGTTTTTAATAACCCATCTCACAAGAGACTGAGAGATAGGAGACATGAACACTTTCCTGGGATTAGCTTGCTCCTATCCATGCCGCAGAAGCATCCCCTTTTCTAGCTTTCCTGATAATGATGCCCCGGAAATTCTATCAGGCATCAGAAGATTGCCAAGTGATTGAAAATCAGACCAAAGCGATTTGGCAGATCTTGACCATGACTGGGAGCTTCATAAGGGACAGTATGGAGTTTAATGTGTTCCTTTTACTTCACTCCTGAAGATCTCATTCTGATAGGCAGAGTGTCCACATTGTACTGATCCGTGGTTTTAGTTAGACATGTGTATAACCTTAGAAAATATATATGCTTTTTGGACGGTAGATACATTCTTAAATTTCGTAAATTGCTCTAATTAAAGCTTTTCTTTTAATGCTTGCTAGATGCACTATAAAATGGTGTAATCACTATGGGAAGTAGTTTGGCAGCTTCTCAATATAATAAACAAAGAATTACCACATGACCCAGAAATTCCACCCTGGGGAACGTACCCGAAGGAACTGAAAACAGGTGGTCAGACAGAAATTTGTACACAAGCACATGTCACAGCACCATTCACAATAGCCAAAAGGTAGAGACAATTCAAATGTCCATCATCTGATAAGTGAATCTACAGAGTGCAGTATACCCAGACAATGAAATATTATTTAGTCATAGAGAAAAAGAAATACTGGTACATGCTACAAAATGGATGAACCCTAAAAACACCATGCTAACTGAAAGAAGCTAGACACAAAAGGCCATATATCATATTATTCCATTTATTTAAAATATCCAGAACAGGCCAATATACAGAGAAAGAAAACAGATGGTGGTTGCCGGGAATTGAGGGAGGTGGGGAATGAAAAATGAATGCTTAATGGGTATGGGCTTTCTTTGAGGTGGTGAAATGTTCTGGAACTTGACAATGGTGATAGTGGTTCAACATTATAAATACACTAAATTTCACCAAATTTTATACTTTAAAATGGTTAATATGGTAAATTGTGTATTATGTAAATTTTACCACAGTTTTTTTTTAAATCACACATACAAAAAACTTTACTAGTTGTCTCAGCCTTCTTTTTTCTATTAAGGAATAAATTATCAAATGCTACTCCTTAAATATTTATGCTTAAGAGCAGCATTAGTTTTTGTTTAACAAGGGGGAAAAATTACCCACATTTAAACCCTATAAGAACTAACAGAATATCCAAAGAAAATTGATGGATATAGAAATACCTATTACCAGGGGATAGGTAGAATCCATCTTTCTCCCTCTCAAGGAAATGGTGATTTGATTTATAGCAAACCTCAGTGGAAAAAAGCCAGTCAGAGAAAGACCAATATCATATACTCTCACATGTGGAATCTCATGAACAAAATAAAAATAGATGAACAAAATAGAAATAGAAGCATTGATACATAGAACAGACTAACAGCTGTCATAGGGGATGGAGAGGGGAGACTGGATGAAAGAAGGTGAAGAGATTAGCCAAAAACATATATGCATGACACAGACACAGACAACAGTGTGGTGATAGCCAGAGGGAACGGGGAGCTGGGGCTGAGTGGAGATTAGCCAACGTGGGGACAGGGAAAGGGGGAAAAAAACCTTTGTTTTAAAAACAGGATCTGTGCACGCTTTAACCCTGTCTCTTGCTATAGCTCTGGTTGCTTAGGTTTCTGGTGTCATTCTTCCTTGGGTTTTATTTAGGTAATCCATTACTTTTATTTATGCAATTCTTCAAGTTCTTTAATATAGTTTTTAATTTAGTTGGCTTTGAGGCAGAGCAGAATCCATCAAGGGGAATGGAAAGCAGAACCAACACTCTCCGTTGCCAGGTAGAGCCTCTTGGCTGCGTCCTGCACTACTCAACAGTCTGTGGGGATGATTTATGGAGCAGGTGTGTGTACATTATGCCAATGTCCATCCAAGGCTCCAAGAAGATGGATAGAGAAAGGGTACTGCCTTACACATTAGCAGTTTTAAAGACACAAATGTCTGCAGAAGATTAAAAAAACAATGCTTTTCAACAGGAAGATTAGGACCAGAAGCAATTCCAGAACCATACTGTTAAAGCAATGGTAATATTTGGTTTTGAGTTATTCATTAAGCATGATTTTAAAATAAAATTAATTAAATAAAATATAAGCCTGAATAGTATTCAAATAAAAGCAAAACAGACAAAAAAAATTGGGCCTTATTCCCAAGCTCTTGCTTCTTACTTTCCAATAATACAGAAAACTGAAACCATTCTAGTGAAAAGCACATTTCTCTTCTCTTAAAAGAATCAAATGTTTTCTTATAGTTCAAAATGTTGTGTCCTTTCTTTTTAGCTCAATTTCTCAAATGAGTTACTTAAGTTTATCATTTCCAGTCATAAGATGACCAACTCACTAAGTTATTGTGGGAATAAAATTAAATAGCAATAATAATTGCTGAAACAAAGTGAATGCTCATTATATGTCAGACACAGTCCTAAGCACTTCACATGTATTATTTTTTATATCAGCCTCTCTAGGAGGACACTGTTAATATCACATTGGAGGATAATTCGCATAGGACCACACAGTTAACCAGTGGCTGAACAAGAACTTGAAGCAGACAGTTTGGCTTCACAATTCATGTTCTTGACAACTCTGCTAGATCCCAGGGTGCCTTGCGGCCACGGTTCCCTCCCTCATTGTAGGACTGGGGCAGCAACTTTGCAGATGCCTGTCCACAAGTGGTGAAGACAACATCTCGGAGATGGAGAAATGCCACCTCTGACTCTCACAGATGGAGCCAGGAATTGCATTTGTCTTGAACCCTTTTCAGAAGGAGGAAGCTTTTCCTAAGCTGTTTTCCAGCTGGGCGAGGTCAGTGTAGCCAGGAGAGGACAGCTGGCCGGCAGAGCAGAGAAAGAGATGTTGTTTCCTGAGGGACTTAACACATGCTCCCACATCTACTTTTCTGGTAAAATACAGGGAAAGAAATTGTGACTAAGGGTGAAAATAATTGAACAAGGGAAAAATGTTCCTAAGGGAAAATGCTATGTCTACCCTCATCATGTTACCCTGCAGTGACTCAAGCAAAAAACATAGTTTAAAAAAAATCAGATGACACCAGATCCATTTTGCTGTGTTTGTCTTGAATTTTTAGTTTTGGACCACGTGTCCTCCAGTTTGAGTAATCTGTTCCTTTTCTCCATGCCTATGATGGTGAAGTGGAGGCCGAAGTAAAGTTGGTGAGTTTCAAACTGGTGAAGACAGGCCGTGTGTGAGAGTCAAAGGTCTTGGAGCAAACCGAGGACTTGCCCTGTGACTGGAGGAAGTGTCCACTGAGCAGACCTCTGCTTGGATGCCCACTTCTGTTGTTGCGTTGCAGCCAGTTGAATTGCTTGGAGGGTGTTATATATTATTAAACACGAGTCCTCAGATCTTTATATGGGGCCGGACACCTATCCACTCCTCCAATTAGTCCTTCAACCACTTTATTGTGTCAGATCATTTAACCACTCGAGACTAACTAAGCCTAGCTGGAAAGAAATCCTAAGCCAAAATTCCAACTGAGCTTTTCATGTGCACTAGTCCTCGTTGCAAGGACTGGCTTTTTTTAGTTTAGTGTTTTTTGTTTGTTTGTTTGTTTGTTTTTCCCATTTAGTGAATGTGAATTGAACTCCTATTCTATGCCAAACTCTGAAGATACTAGGGAGGAAGGATAGGCCTTTGATTCCATGGTTATTATATTCTAGTGACAATAGTCAAGTAAACAAAAGCACAATATCAGCTGGTGATTCAAGGACCATCTTAATAAACACTGCATCTGATATTTCTCCATTTCCATCCTAGAGGCCCGAGTCTGTGCTCCCATTGGAAATGGTGCATTTTGATTGTAATGCACTGATCTTCTCCTTGGGACAGCCAATGTGCATTTTGTTAAGAACAATAAGCCATACCTCTCTCCATCCCCAGGAAGTGCTTCCCTAATATCATATGGTTAATCATGGCATGAAAGGGAGAGCTATGAACTGACTCATTATATTTCAGGAGAAATAAAGTCGGCAGCAGGAAAATAAGCAGGCAGCTCTGCTCAGTGCCAACCAGGCCGAATGTGCCACACAGTCTTTTCTGAAAACTGCATACCTGAGGACAGAGGGCCAGGCAGCCACCTACTGTTGAAAGCTGCCTGCATCTGACTTCAAGCCCCGTGTTGGAGAATGCTCTGCTTTAAGCACTGGAGAAGGAAGTAAGCTGTGAAATACCTTCTAGGATTCCTCACTAGAATTTTCTCAAGGTGTGTACATGGGAACTGCATTGGTCACTTAGCTACAATGTGATAGCAACCTCTTCAGCTCCAGATGTCTTGTCTGCCATCATCAACCCTCCATCAAATGCATAAAAAATACATAAACGCTTCTGCTTAGCCTTCTTCATTCAGTCATTCCTTCAATGCATATTAAGTGCCTGCTCTGACAGTATTCTACTGTTGCATAACAAAAGTCCAAACCTTGCTGGCTTACACATGAATTAACTCTGGGGTTTTGTGGGTCAGGAATCTGAGCATGGCTCACCTGGGTCCTCTCTGGATCTCTCACGGGCTGTAAGCAAGGGGTATGTAGTCATTTGAAGGCTCGGCAGGATGCACTTCCAAGCTCATGTAGTTGTGGGCATGCCCAAATTCCCTGCAGACTATTGCCTAGAGACCATCCCCAGTCCCTGCCCCATTGGGTTTCTCCAACATGGCAGCCTGCCTCATTGCAGATATTAGCCAAGAAGGTAAGAGAAAGAGTTCTGCTAGTGAGATAAAGTAAAAATATTTTTTAACATAAACATAAACATAGATATGACAGCTCATTACTGTGACCAAATACTACTGTTAGCAATCCACATTCAAAGTTAGGGGATTACACAGAGGGTGAATGCCAGGACAGGGGCATCATTGGGAGCCATGTCAGAAGTTGCCAACCACACTTCTCAGTGGGAGGCTCTGTGCTTAGAGAGGAAGATATGGTGGCAAACCAATAAATACAGCTGCCTCCCTCCTGAAGTTGATGGTCTGGGTTTGAGACACTGAGCTATGAAACCCCAGTGAACATCTATAAGATGGAGACAAGGGCCAAAGCAAGAGAGTAAAGAGATTCAGCCATGCTGATAAATGAGGGGTGGGTCTCTGAAATATTTTTTTTGAACTCACTAGGGTATTTCTTAATATAGATGGAATAAGTGGTTATAATAGAAATTAATTAAAAAGAAAAAAACTCTGATAAAACTGCTGCTTCAAGACTTCATATAAGGAGAATCCCTTTCATTACCAAATTACAAATGTGTGCTGAAATAAATGTTTCTGGAATAGATCATAACCTTGTCCTACAAGCAAACTAAGTTGCCAACACCTGGGTGCCAGATTCAAGTAGGGGATGCCCCTGCCATGATGGGGAAAAGAAAGAACAGGACAACTTTTCACTGGTTTCTGTTTTCTCATTGTTTCAGAGCGTAGGCTTGCTTGCAAAATAGGGATAACAAGAGTATTTTACTGTGTCTGGCCAAATAAAGCCCTCCACCACAGGACGTTCACATTCTGTACCTCAGAATCGGTGAATATGTTACTATCCGTGGCAAAGGAGACTTTTCAGATGTAATTAAGGCCCTTTCTATGGAAGATCATCCTAGGTTATCTGGGTGGGTCCAATTTAGTCCCATGAGTTCTTAAAAGCAGACGAGGAAGACAGAAGAGTAGGGCAGAGAGATGGCTAAAAAGAAAGAAGAGGTTCAAAGCCTGAAAAGAGAGGAAGAGGGTGAGAACCAAGGAATATGGCTGGCCCCTAAAGGCTGGGCCCAATCCTAAACCAATCACAAGCAAGGATGCCTCAGTCCTACAACTGAAGACAAATCTGTCAAAACCCAAGTGAGCAAGAAATGGATTCTTCTCCAGAGCCTCCAGAAAGGAGCACAGCTCTTCAGGCAATGATATTAAGCCCCATCAGATTTGAATTAAGACTTCAAATATACTGTAGCTCAGATGGCTAAAGCATCGCCCCAGTACACCAAGGTGTAGGTTTGATCTTCTCTATTCCTTTCTCTCTCTCTAAAACCAATAATTTTTTAAAAGCCATCTATGAGATAATAAACCTGCTGTTTTAAGCTAAATTTGTGGGAATTTGCCTTAACAACAATAGAGAACTCATAGGATTGTTATAAGGATTCAACTCATGAGCGTATGTTAAGAATACTGGAAATGTATCTGAAAGCAGTAACTGTGCAGGTGTTTGCCACTTTTGTGACCCTGTGATCTGGGATTTCTTAGTTCATAGATGGAAAAACACAACCCAGCTAAAAAATAGCTTGAGGGATCTCTCCACACTCTGTTTATTTCCAAATAAATCCCTTTTTATGAGCACACGTGTCATAATAAGCTGCAGGTTCCTGATGCCAAAGCCTCAAAGAGAGGTGCCCAAATGAACAATACTTTTTACACTATCCAGGAAACCAAACAAAGAGCCCACTTCCCTTTCTAAACCTAACATTCTATTTTGTTTTTCCAATCTGGTGAAGTAATTTCCTTTGGATTTAGCTTAGTATAATTAGCAATAAAATAAGATTTGAGCCATATGTCAAACCCAAAAACATATCTATTTCAGGAGATGCGTTCATCTTACTATTGCCAGTATATCTTTTTCCTCCCTTTTGCTTTATTCACCACTGTATACCCAGTACTCCCATTGCCAATACGCAGCTAGCACCCATCATAAAAGAGCTGCTCAGTGCTTGCTAACAGAGGTGGAATCACTGTAAGAAGTATAGGATTTTTTGTTTGTTGGTTTGTTTTTACTAACTTACCTTTCTAATCCGCTCTCATACTAATTAACTAATCCTTAGGATCAAGAAACTTGCAGGGCCAGGCTGATGCGGCTCAGTGGTTGAGCATCGACCTTTGAATTAGGAAGTCACTGTTCAATTCCTGATCAGGACACATGTCCAGGTTTGGGGCTCGATCCTCAGTAAGGGGCATGCAGGAGACAGCTGATCAATGATTCTCTCTCATCATTGATGTTTCTATCTCTCTCTCTCTAAAATCAATAAAAACATTTTTTAAAAAGAAACTTGCAGGTAGTAAGAGAAAGCAAAATCTTTCATTCCAGTCTTATAATCAAGGAATTTCATAACTAAAACCCACACCTAAATATACTGGGCAATGCAGGGCGATCCACTGTAAGATGAGGGATATGAACTCTGTGGCATGTAAGGTGATCTCAGACTGTTCACGAAGGGGGTGCTAAACACCATCCCATCAGAAAGCCACTCTGCTTTCCATCCTTCTGGCTACTTGAGAAGAAAGCCTCAGTTTCATGCTAGAGTGCCCTTCACATCCTTCTTATTCTTGGATTGTCTCTCTCTCTCTCTCTCTCTCTCTCTCTCTCTCTCTCTCTCTCTCTCTCTCTCTCTCTCTCCCCCCCC